>JACDQD010000004.1:33696899-33801535 GCA_019843655.1 Lethocerus indicus | reverse complement strand
AATATTATAGGTAAATACTCTTCGAAAAATAAATTCTACTTCATTTATAGATAAAGAAGAAACTACTTTCAACATTTACTCTTGTGGCCGTACGTTGAGGCGTAGTTTTACTATTGCAAAATCGGGGTCAATCCGCCCTGTTTTATATCCTTTTTCATGTTCCACCTTTTTTCTTTTGTACAGTCAACTTAATTATATAACACTGTTAAAACAGAATTTGTTTTATTATACTTATACTTGAACTTTTGACTTCTGTAACTGATAAATATAAATATATATATATGTATATATACATATATATATATATATATATATATATATATATATTTATATATAAATATATATTTATAAATAATTGTAAATAAATTAATTGTAATTTTAAATTCCGTCGGAGAATTTCATTCATGACGAAATTTGACCTCTGGACAAGGTTGGCCATTCCCCCACCACAACAAACCCTTGGTTGGAAGGTTATGAAAGTTCAAGTTATAGCATCAGTTTTTCAATATTCCCTAATTATTGTATATATTATACAGAGAATACGGTTTAAATTTAATGTCGGGGCTACCATTGTATCGCCTCTAATCGATATACATCAAATTGTTTCGCGTCGTAATCACTCTGAACCCGAAATAATAATTTGTTGTTTAAGCCTAATTTCGGTCTAAGTAATCTAAGTAGCGTGTCTGTATGTATATATATATATATATATATATATGGTTTTATCGTTCGAATATTTCAGTTTCAGATATGGATATCGAACTGGTGCAGAAAGGCGCTGAATAAGTCGAATCTGCGATAACTTTTGAGCAGGTGGCCGCTCCGCAGGCTTTCGATCAAACAATTGTTGAGACCGGAGCCGTTTTTGTAGAAATTCTCCTCCGTTTCTATATATGTATATTCGTATAATTATATATACTTATAAATAATCGTAGCCTAATGGGGTATATTTGCAGGGTACTTTCGAATCAATTAAATTTATGAAATGTGTTTCGGTCAAAAATCGATGAGACCGCCGTTTCGTAGAAATTCTCCCCACTTTCTATATATTTATATTTATATATTTATGGACACATATAAATAATCGTAGCCTAATGAGGTATATTTGCAGGGTACTTTGAATCGATTTAATTTAAGGAAATGTTTCGGTCAAAAAATCGATGAGACCGTAGACATTTTCCATAGAAATTCTCCCCGTTTCTATATATGTCTATTCATATATTTATATACTTATAAATAATCGTAGCCTAATGGGGTATATTTGCAGGGTACTGAATCGATTAAATTTAAATGTGTTTCGGTCAAAAATCGATGAGACCGGAGCCGTTTTCAATAGAAATTCTCCTCCACTTTCTATATATTTATATTTATATATTTATGATACATAAATAATCGTAGCCTAATGGGGTATACTTGCAGGGTACTTTCGAATCGATTTAATTTAAGGAAATGTGTTTCGGTCAAAAATCGATGAGACCGGAGCCGTTTTCAATACAAATTCTCCACTTTCTATATATTTATATTTATATATTTATGGACACATAAATAATCGTAGCCTAATGGGGTATACTTGCGGTACTTTCGAACGATTTAATTTAAGGAAATGTGTTTCGGTCAAAAATCGATGAGACCGGAGCCGTTTTCAATACAAATTCTCCTCCACTTTCTATATATTTATATTTATATTTATACTAAATAATCGTAGCCTAATGGGGTATACTTGCAGGGTACTTTCGAATCGATTTAATTTAAGGAAATGTGTTTCGGTCAAAAATCGATGAGACCGAGCCGTTTTCAGAAATTCTCCCCACTTTCTATATATTTATATTTATATATTTATGCATACATGAATAATCGTATCTAATGAGAATATTTATGTGGCTTTGAATCGATTTAATTTAAATGTTTCGGTCAAAATCGATGAGACCGAGCCGTTTCAATAGAAATTCTCTATATTTATATGACACATATAAATAATCGTAGCCTAATGGGGTATACTTGTAAATTTTCGAATCGATTTAATTTAAGGAAATGTGTTTCGGTCAAAAATCGATGAGACCGGAGCCGTTTTCAATAGAAATTCTCCTCCACTTTCTATATATTTATATTTATATATTTATGGACACATATAAATAATCGTAGCCTAATGGGGTATACTTGCAGGGTACTTTCGAATCGATTTAATTTAAGGAAATGTGTTTCGGTCAAAAATCGATGAGACCGTTGTTTCAATAGAAATTCTCCTCCACTTTCTATATATTTATATTTATATATTTATGGACACATATAAATAATCGTAGCCTAATGGGGTATACTTGCAGGGTACTTTCGAATCGATTTAATTTAAGGAAATGTGTTTCGGTCAAAAAATCGATGAGACCGGAGCCGTTTTCAATAGAAATTCTCCCTCCACTTTCTATATATTTATATTTATATATTTATGGACACATATAAATAATCGTAGCCTAATGGGGTATACTTGCAGGGTACTTTCGAATCGATTTAATTTAAGGAAATGTGTTTCGGTCAAAAAATCGATGAGACCGGAGCCGTTTTCAATAGAAATTCTCCCTCCACTTTCTATATATTTATATATTTATGGACACATATAAATAATCGTAGCCTAATGGGGTATACTTGCAGGGTACTTTCGAATCGATTTAATTTAAGGAAATGTGTTTCGGTCAAAAAATCGATGAGACCGGAGCCGTTTTCAATAGAAATTCTCCCTCCACTTTCTATATATTTATATTTATATATTTATGGACACATATAAATAATCGTAGCCTAATGGGGTATACTTGCAGGGTACTTTCGAATCGATTTAATTTAAGGAAATGTGTTTCGGTCAAAAATCGATGAGACCGGGCGTTTTCAATAGAAATTCTCCCTCCACTTTCTATATATTTATATTTATATATTTATGGACACATATAAATAATCGTAGCCTAATGGGGTATACTTGCAGGGTACTTTCGAATCGATTTAATTTAAGGAAATGTGTTTCGGTCAAAAATCGATGAGACCGGAGCCGTTTTCAATACAAATTCTCCACTTTCTATATATTTATATTTATATATTTATGGACACATATAAATAATCGTAGCCTAATGGGGTATATTTGCAGGGTACTTTCGAATCGATTTAATTTAAGGAAATGTGTTTCGGTCAAAAAATCGATGAGACCGGAGCCGTTTTCAATACAAATTCTCCCTCCACTTTCTATATATTTATATTTATATATTTATGGACACATATAAATAATCGTAGCCTAATGGGGTATACTTGCAGGGTACTTTCGAATCGATTTAATTTAAGGAAATGTGTTTCGGTCAAAAAATCGATGAGACCGGAGCCGTTTTCAATACAAATTCTCCCTCCACTTTCTATATATTTATATTTATATATTTATGGACACATATAAATAATCGTAGCCTAATGGGGTATATTTGCAGGGTACTTTCGAATCGATTTAATTTAAGGAAATGTGTTTCGGTCAAAAAATCGATGAGACCGGAGCCGTTTTCAATACAAATTCTCCCTCCACTTTCTATATATTTATATTTATATATTTATGGACACATATAAATAATCGTAGCCTAATGGGGTATACTTGCAGGGTACTTTCGAATCGATTTAATTTAAGGAAATGTGTTTCGGTCAAAAAATCGATGAGACCGTAGACGTTTTCTATAGAAATTCTCCCCCCACTTTCTATATATTTATATTTATATATTTATGTACACATATGAATAATCGTAGCCTAATGAGGTATATTTGCAGGGTACTTTCGAATCGATTTAATTTAAGGAAATGTGTTTCGGTCAAAAAATCGATGAGACCGGAGCCGTTTTCAATAGAAATTCTCCCTCCACTTTCTATATATTTATATTTATATATTTATGGACACATATAAATAATCGTAGCCTAATGGGGTATACTTGCAGGGTACTTTCGAATCGATTTAATTTAAGGAAATGTGTTTCGGTCAAAAAATCGATGAGACTGTAGACGTTTTCTATAGAAATTCTTCCCCCACTTTCTATATATTTATATTTATATATTTATGTACACATATGAATAATCGTAGCCTAATGGGGTATATTTGCAGGGTACTTTCGAATCGATTTCATTTAAGGAAATGTGTTTCGGTCAAAAAATCGATGAGACCGTAGCCCTTTCCAACAGAAATGATAAATATAAATATATATATATATATATATGTATATATACATATATATATATATATATATTCATAGATATATATTTATATATATTAAGTGTACCCAAAAATAATCGACAATTTGATAAAATGAATTTCGGTTCTTAAAGAGGGAAATCGAAAATTTGCTGGAAAAGTGGCCGGATAGTTATCGTTATATATATATATATATATATATATATATATATATATATATATATATATATATATATATATATATATATATATATATATATATATATATTTTTTTTTTTTTTTCCTCACCGAATTTTTCTACTGAAGCTCCGAGAAGACGTAGCAAAAAAGGCATTTAGAAACAAACCGCGCCCTCATATCATTAATACTAACGTAGAGTGACATTTTCCCGGACCCTCCGTGAGGTACACGAAGTCCACCATTTTCATTCTATCGTCTGCAGCCCGGAACTGTGTGTATAGCCCGGTAGTAGGAAGCTAAAGAGACATTTAGAAACAAAGATCATCCTGATATCATTAATATTAACGGAGATAGAATGACGTCGGTACGGACACTTGGGTGGTACCCCAAATCCGCCGTTTCTATTCTATAGTCCCCAGCCCGGAACTGTGTGTATAGCCCGGTAGTAGGAAGCTAAAGAGACATTTAGAAACAAAGATCATCCTGATATCATTAATATTAACGGAGATAGAATGACGTCGGTACGGACCCCCGGGTGGTACCCCAAATCCGCCGTTTCTATTCTATAGTCCCCAGCCCGGAACTGTGTGTATAGCCCGGTAGTAGGAAGCTAAAGAGACATTTAGAAACAAAGATCATCCTGATATCATTAATATTAACGGAGATAGAATGACGTCGGTACGGACCCCCGGGTGGTACCCCAAATCCGCCGTTTCTATTCTATAGTCCCCAGCCCGGAACTGTGTGTATAGCCCGGTAGTAGGAAGCTAAAGAGACATTTAGAAACAAAGATCATCCTGATATCATTAATATTAACGGAGATAGAATGACGTCGGTACGGACCCCCCGGGTGGTACCCCAAATCCGCCGTTTCTATTCTATAGTCCCCAGCCCGGAACTGTGTGTATAGCCCGGTAGTAGGAAGCTAAAGAGACATTTAGAAACAAAGATCATCCTGATATCATTAATATTAACGGAGATAGAATGACGTCGGTACGGACCCCCCGGGTGGTACCCCAAATCCGCCGTTTCTATTCTATAGTCCCCAGCCCGGAACTGTGTGTATAGCCCAGTAGTAGGAAGCTAAAGAGACATTTAGAAACAAAGATCATCCTGATATCATTAATATTAACGGAGATAGAATGACGTCGGTACGGACCCCCCGGGTGGTACCCCAAATCCGCCGTTTCTATTCTATAGTCCCCAGCCCGGAACTGTGTGTATAGCCCGGTAGTAGGAAGCTAAAGAGACATTTAGAAACAAAGATCATCCTGATATCATTAATATTAACGGAGATAGAATGACGTCGGTACGGACCCCCGGGTGGTACCCCAAATCCGCCGTTTCTATTCTATAGTCCCCAGCCCGGAACTGTGTGTATAGCCCGGTAGTAGGAAGCTAAAGAGACATTTAGAAACAAAGATCATCCTGATATCATTAATATTAACGGAGATAGAATGACGTCGGTACGGACCCCCCGGGTGGTACCCCAAATCCGCCGTTTCTATTCTATAGTCCCCAGCCCGGAACTGTGTGTATAGCCCGGTAGTGGGAAGCTAAAGAGACATTTAGAAACAAAGATCATCCTGATATCATTAATATTAACGGAGATAGAATGACGTCGGTACGGACCCCGGGTACCCCAAATCCGCCGTTTCTATTCTATAGTCCCCAGCCCGGAACTGTGTGTATAGCCCGGTAGTAGGAAGCAAAATAGACATTTAGAAACAAAGATCATCCTGATATCATTAATATTAACGGAGATAGAATGACGTCGGTACGGACCCCCGGGTGGTACCCCAAATCCGCCGTTTCTATTCTATAGTCCCCAGCCCGGAACTGTGTGTATAGCCCGGTAGTAGGAAGCAAAATAGACATTTAGAAACAAAGATCATCCTGATATCATTAATATTAACGGAGATAGAATGACGTCGGTACGGACCCCCCGGGTGGTACCCCAAATCCGCCGTTTCTATTCTATAGTCCCCAGCCCGGAACTGTGTGTATAGCCCGGTAGTAGGAAGCAAAATAGACATTTAGAAACAAAGATCATCCTGATATCATTAATATTAACGGAGATAGAATGACGTCGGTACGGACCCCCGGGTGGTACCCCAAATCCGCCGTTTCTATTCTATAGTCCCCAGCCCGGAACTGTGTGTATAGCCCGGTAGTAGGAAGCAAAATAGACATTTAGAAACAAAGATCATCCTGATATCATTAATATTAGAAAACGTCGGTACGGACCCCCGGGTGGTACCCCAAATCCGCCGTTTCTATTCTATAGTCCCCAGCCCGGAACTGTGTGTATAGCCCGGTAGTAGGAAGCAAAATAGACATTTAGAAACAAAGATCATCCTGATATCATTAATATTAACGGAGATAGAAAAACGTCGGTACGGACCCCCGGGTGGTACCCCAAATCCGCCGTTTCTATTCTATAGTCCCCAGCCCGGAACTGTGTGTATAGCCCGGTAGTAGGAAGCAAAATAGACATTTAGAAACAAAGATCATCCTGATATCATTAATATTAACGGAGATAGAAAACGTCGGTACGGACCCCCCGGGTGGTACCCCAAATCCGCCGTTTCTATTCTATAGTCCCCAGCCCGGAACTGTGTGTATAGCCCGGTAGTAGGAAGCAAAATAGACATTTAGAAACAAAGATCATCCTGATATCATTAATATTAACGGAGATAGAATGACGTCGGTACGGACCCCCGGGTGGTACCCCAAATCCGCCGTTTCTATTCTATAGTCCCCAGCCCGGAACTGTGTGTATAGCCCGGTAGTAGGAAGCAAAATAGACATTTAGAAACAAAGATCATCCTGATATCATTAATATTAACGGAGATAGAAAACGTCGGTACGGACCCCCGGGTGGTACCCCAAATCCGCCGTTTCTATTCTATAGTCCCCAGCCCGGAACTGTGTGTAGAATGATAGCCCGGTAGTAGGAAGCTAAAGCAAAAGAGACATTTAGAAACAAAGATCATCCTGATATCATTAATATTAACGGAGATAGAATGACGTCGGTACGGACCCCGGTGGTACCCCAAATCCGCCGTTTCATTCTATAGTCCCCAGCCCGGAACTGTGTGTATAGCCCGGTAGTAGGAAGCTAAAGAGACATTTAGAAACAAAGATCATCCTGATATCATTAATATTAACGGAGATAGAATGACGTCGGTACGGACCCCGGTGGTACCCCAAATCCGCCGTTTCTTTAATATTAACGGAGATAGAATGACGTCGGTACGGACCCCCGGTGGTACCCCAAATCCGCCGTTTCTATTCTATAGTCCCCAGCCCGGAACTGTGTGTATAGCCCGGTAGTAGGAAGCAAAGAGACATTTAGAAACAAAGATCATCCTGATATCATTAATATTAACGGAGATAGAATGACGTCGGTACGGACCCCCGGGTGGTACCCCAAATCCGCCGTTTCTATTCTATAGTCCCCAGCCCGGAACTGTGTGTATAGCCCGGTAGTAGGAAGCTAAAGAGACATTTAGAAACAAAGATCATCCTGATATCATTAATATTAACGGAGATACATTAATCGAAATTATAAGATTGCACCCACAAGTGTATTTAATTGAGCTACACTTGCCCTTAAAAGGAGGGCCTTGAAATCGAAAAATAAGGTTTTTCGAAAATTTTCAGATATCGGCCCCATATTGCACCCACAAGTGTATTTATGTGAGCTACACTTGCCCCTAAAAGGAGGGCCTTGAAATCGAAAAATAAGGTTTTTCGAAAATTTTCAGATATCGGCCCCATATTGCACCCACAAGTGTATTTATGTGAGCTACACTTGCCCCTAAAGGAGACGAAATCGAAAAGGTTTTCGAAAATTTTCAGATATCGGCCCCATATTGCACCCACAAGTGTATTTATGAGCTACACTTGCCCCTAAAAGGAGACGAAATCGAAAAGGTTTTCGAAAATTTTCAGATATCGGCCCCATATTGCACCCACAAGTGTATTTATGAGCTACACTTGCCCCTAAAAGGAGAGCCTTGAAATCGAAAATAAGGTTTTCGAAAATTTTCAGATATCGGCCCCATATTGCACCCACAAGTGTATTTATGAGCTACACTTGCCCTAAAGGAGGGCCTTGAAATCGAAAATAAGGTTTTCGAAAATTTTCAGATATCGGCCCCATATTGCACCCACAAGTGTATTTATGTGATACACTTGCCTAAAAGGAGAGCCTTGAAATCGAAAATAGTTTTCGAAAATTTTCAGATATCGGCCCCATATTGCACCCACAAGTGTATTTATGTGAGCTACACTTGCCCTAAAAGGAGTAGAGCTACACTTGCCCCTAAAAGGAGGGCCTTGAAATCGAAAATAAGGTTTTCGAAAATTTTCAGATATCGGCCTATTGCACCCACAAGTGTATTTATGTGAGCTACACTTGCCCTAAAAGGAGGCCTGAAATCGAAAATAAGGTTTTCGAAAATTTTCAGATATCGGCCCCATATTGCACCCACAAGTGTATTTATGTGAGCTACACTTGCCCCTAAAGAGCCTGAAATCGAAAATAGGTTTTCGAAAATTTTCAGATATCGGCCCCATATTGCACCCACAAGTGTATTTATGTGAGCTACACTTGCCCCTAAAGGAGGCCTTGAAATCGAAAAATAAGGTTTTCGAAAATTTTCAGATATCGGCCCCATATTGCACCCACAAGTGTATTTATGTGAGCTACACTTGCCCCTAAAAGGAGGGCCTTGAAATCGAAAAATAAGGTTTTTCGAAAATTTTCAGATATCGGCCCCATATTGCACCCACAAGTGTATTTATGTGAGCTACACTTGCCCCTAAAAGGAGAGCCTTGAAATCGAAAAATAAGGTTTTTCGAAAATTTTCAGATATCGGCCCCATATTGCACCCACAAGTGTATTTATGTGAGCTACACTTGCCCCTAAAGAGAGCTTGAAATCGAAAAACACTTGCCCCAATGTGTTATATTAACGGAGATAGAATGACGTCGGTACGGACCCCCGGGTGGTACCCCAAATCCGCCGTTTCTATTCTATAGTCCCCAGCCCGGAACTGTGTGTATAGCCCGGTAGTAGGAAGCAAAATAGACATTTAGAAACAAAGATCATCCTGATATCATTAATATTAACGGAGATAGAAAAACGTCGGTACGGACCCCCGGGTGGTACCCCAAATCCGCCGTTTCTATTCTATAGTCCCCAGCCCGGAACTGTGTGTATAGCCCGGTAGTAGGAAGCTAAAGAGACATTTAGAAACAAAGATCATCCTGATATCATTAATATTAACGGAGATAGAAAAACGTCGGTACGGACCCCCGGGTGGTACCCCAAATCCGCCGTTTCTATTCTATAGTCCCCAGCCCGGAACTGTGTGAATCTCTTGCCTAGCCCGGAACTAGTGAATAGTCCGGTAGTGGAATGCAAATGGAACGTTTAGAATAAATTAATATTAACAAAGATAGTGAAATCCTACCGGACCGTCCGGGACTGGTGCGAAATTCGCCATTTCGAATCTCTTGCCTCCAGCCCGGAACTGAGTGAATAGTCCGGTAGTGGAATGCAAATGGAACGTTTAGAAACAAGCCGGGCTCTAATATCATTAATATTAACAAAGATAGTGAAATCCTACCGGACCGTCCGGGACTGGTACCCCAAATTCGCCATTTCGAATCTCTATAGTCCTCCAGCCCGAACTGTGTGAATAGTCCGGTAGTGGAATGCAAATGGAACGTTTAGAAACAAGATCATCCGGGTTAAAATATCATTAATATTAACAGATAGTGAAATCCTACCGGACCGTCCGGGACTGGTGCGAAATTCGCCATTTCGAATCTCTTGCCTCCAGCCCGGAACTGCGTGAATAGTCCGGTGGAATGCAAATGGAACGTTTAGAAACAAGCCGGGCTAAATATCATTAATATTAACAAGATAGAAATCCTACCGACCGTCCGGGACTGCGAAATTCGCCATTTCGAATCTCTTGCCTCCAGCCCGGAACTGCGTGAATAGTCCGGTAGTGGAATGCAAATGGAACGTTTAGAAACAAGCCGGGCTAAAATATCATTAATATTAATAAAGATAGTGAAATCCTGACCGTCCGACTGCGAAATTCGCCATTTCGAATCTCTTGCTCAGCCCGGAACCGTGAATAGTCCGGTAGTGGAATGCAAATGGAACGTTTAGAAACAAGCTGGGCTCTAATATCATTAATATAACAAAGATAGTGAAATCCTACCGACCGTCCGGGACTGGTGCGAAATTCGCCATTTTCGAATCTCTTGCCTCCAGCCCGGAACTGCGTGAATAGTCCGGTAGTGGAATACAAATGGAACTTAGAAACAAGCCGGGCTCTAATATCATTAATATTAACAAAGATAGTGAAATCCTACCGGACCGTCCGGGACTGAAAGAAATTCGCATTTCGAATCTCTTTTGCTTCCAGCCCGGAACTGCGTGAATAGTCCGGTAGTGGAATGCAAATGGAACGTTTAGAAACAAGCCGGCCTAATATCATTAATATTAACAAAGATAGTGAAATCCTACCGACCGTCTGGGACTGGTGCGAAATTCCCATTTCGAATCTCTTGCCTCCAGCGGAACTGCGTGAATAGTCCGGTAGTGGAATGCAATGGAACGTTTAGAAACAAGCCGGGCTCTAATATCATTAATATTAACAAAGATAGTGAACTCCTACCGGACCGTCCGGGACTGGTGAAATTGCCATTTCGAATCTCTTGCCTCCAGCCCGGAACTGCGTGAATAGTCCGGTAGTGGAAATGGAACGTTTAGAAACCATAAGGACAAAAATCGAAAATTTAGGTTTTCGAAAATTTTCAGTATCGATCTCATATTCCACCCACAAGTGTACCAAGTGAGTTACATTGCCCCTGAAACGGAGGGCCGAAATCGAAAATTAGGATTTTCGAAAATTTTCCTGATCGATCTCATATTCCACCCACAAGTGTGTGTACCTGTAACTCCCGGCGCGGGCTGTAGCGACTTCCCACTAAATGGAGGAACGAATACTCCGAATTGTGGTTGGACACTCTTTATTCAATTTATAGAGGTTATATTTAAGTCCTGCTGGAGTGAAGCGGAATAGGTTTGCAGGCTACATACCCTAACCGGTGCGGTAAAGCTGCCAGGTCCGCGGTCCACTTCCCGCGTCTCGGCTGTCTTTTCCTCGGCCGGAGGCTGGCCCAGGACGATTCCTCCCCGGTTCGTTGTCTTCCGGCTGTCCGCTGAGCTCTCCTGCCGCTCGGACCGGTCCTCCGGCTGCCTCGAGGATTCGCTGCTCCTGCTACCACCGGCTGACTCCCTTCCCTTTCTTACCGGAGGAAGAACGGGGAGACACTTCCCCGCAAAGTCCTTCCGACTAAACTAGGTTTGTTTTAAAGACAAGGAACCCTAGGGAACCGCTCTGAAAGCAGACACTCCCTAGAGTTAGCACTTACCCAGCACTAGGGCACAGAAGGAGCCGCATGGCCTGGGTCTGCTTCCTGCTACTCGGCGCCGCCTCCTCCCTTGTGGATACGAGGCTGGAGTCCCTTTTGAGCTTCCGATGAGTCTTTCTTCTGCTTTCTGGCTGTGAGAGGAGTTCTCCTTTCTGGTGGAGCCTGTCAAAAAAAGTCCTGCTGGCTGGTTCGGCGGTCTATCAGTCCTTGTTTCAGGTGTTTTCTTCCTCTTGCTGGTCCTCCGGCTGTCTGATCAGTTCTTCCTCTTGCTAGCTGGTCCTCCAGCTCCTCCTCTTGTCCTTCGTCTACTTCTTCTAGCCGGCTCCTCTTCTCTTTTCTCGGTCTTGGATCCTGTATATATCCCCAGGGCTTCCCCTTCCTTCCTGCGGGACCTTCTCCTTCCCTTGACGAGGTGGTCCCCACCCCGGGAGGGCCGGGTCCTTGCTGGGGTGTTACGCCCTTGCAGCCCCTCTACCACCGAGTGGGGCGGTCCTTAGCCCAGAAAATGTTGAGTCCTGCTGTTTTTGATTTGTTGGCCCTTTTTGCCCCCTGACGCAGGAGTCCCCACCTTGGGGCTGGTGGTTTTCCGCGGGGGATGTTACGCCCTTGCGGCCCCGCTACTACCAGGGTGGGCGGTCCTTAACCCAGTGGTGCTTAGTCCAGCAGTCCGTGATTCGTGGACTCACTTAGAATCCCTGACGCAGGAGTCCCCACCCGGGTTGGTTGTCTCCCACGGGGAAGGCTACGCCCTTGCGGCCCCCTCTACCACCAGGTTGGGCGGTCCCTACCCAGAAAGGTTGATTCCTGCAGTTCAGGATTCGCGGAACGACTTAGGATCCTTGACGCAGGAGTTCCCACCCGGGGCTGGTTGTTTTCCGCGGAGGATTGCGTCATGCCGACCCGGGAAGGTGACGCGTTCAGCAGCAGGTGGCTAGGCGGCCTACTCGGAACTTCTTACGCTGGAGTTCCCACCGTCGGTGGTCGGATGTTTTCCTAGGGTTTTAGATGGCGTCATGCCGACGCGGCCCCTCGTCCACCGAGTCGGGGTCCTTAGTCCGGGGAGGTGATGAGTCCAGCCCCACGTGGCTGGCTGGCCTACTCGAGAAATCTTACACAGGAGTTCCCACCGCCGGTGACCGGGTGTTTTTCACAGGAGTTAGAGTGCGTCACACCGACGCGGCCCCTCGTCCACCGGGTCGGGGGTCCTTAGTTCGGGAGGAGATGAGTCCAGCCGCACGTGGCTAGCTGGCCTACTCGAGAAATCTTACGCGGCAGTTCCCACCGCCAGTGGCCGGCTGTTAGAAGTTAGATTGCGTCATACCGACGCGCCCCCTCTCCTATCGGGTTGTACTCGCCGCGGCCCAGGTGTATGGTGAGCTCGGTGATTTCCGCTGGCGGGCGATCCCAATGGTGAGTCTAAGTTTATTATTAATTTATTAAATCTAACCGGTCGGTTACACCACCCCCGCTTTCCAAAGTTCTGAGCCTATGGCCGGAACTTTCCCCTAATTTAAACAACACGTCCAGGAGTATCCTTCACCCATGTCCTGATAGGAGTACCTCTTGCCGGCCCAGAAGTGGATACCCGAGTTGATCCCCGTGGGCTGCTCGTGGACCCCCGCCCAACTCCGACCCTGCAACAGCCAAGGCGTCGTGATGATACTCTTGTGTTACTGCTGTTCGCGCGAAGAATCTTCGCGCGGGAGGTCCCCAGTTCCCGGTGGTGGTTCCGCTGCGGGTGCCCCTCGCCTGATGGTGGTGCTTCTGGGGTGGTCCCGTCTGGCTCCGCCGCCAGAATGCCTGACTGATCGGCGGAGCGGGGTCCCTCTTCTTGAGGCGGCTGACGGTGGGACGGGTTCTCGGGGCGTTCGGCGCGACTTCTCAGAATAGGGGACCGTGGTTCCGCCGGTCCCTGAGTTCCTCAGGAGCCAGGTCCGGTCCCCGGGTCCTCTGCCGGTTCCGGCCCCTGGAGTAGCCAAGGCGGAGCGCGGCTGGCTCAGTCGCCTCTTCACCCTCCGGCGGGGCCCGCCAGCCGGTATCGTTGCTGGCCCTCTTCCGGCCGGTTACCTTCGTCGGGCGCCACTTCCACTACGGTTTCTGCCGGTTCCGGCTCGAGTCCCTCTCGCGGGTTTTTCGCCTGACCCTCTTTCTTCTGGCTGGGAGTTCTGTGGTCGGCAGTGGTTCCGGTCCTTCCTCCGGCCGGCTTTCCCCTCGGGCGCCATTTCCGCTGTGGGTTTCCGCCGGTTCGGGCTCGAGTTCCTCTCGCGGGCCTTCGTCCGTACCTCCTGCCTCAGGCCTCGGGACCTCTTCGTTGCTGTCTCGTCCTCGGTGCTCGAGTCGGTCCTCCATGGTCCTCGTCTCTCCTGCGCTGCCTCCCACGCCATCCTGCACTTCCGAGCCTCGTCGAGGCAAGGGAGGTCTCCCTTCAGCCGGCTCGAAGTTTCCCTTAGCTGGTTTCAGCCGGTTCACATGTACTACGACGCGCCGGCCGTCCGCCAACCGTAGGCGATAGTTGACCGGGGATAGCTTCTCCTCTACCAGGTGGGGGCCTGTCCACGGACAATGGAACTTCCGGCAGTGTCCGGGTTTCACGGCCGGCACATGGAGGAACACCAGTTGTCCCTCTTCCAAGTGTCTGAGTTTTCTGCCCTTGTTACACTGGGCAGTCCTGCTGGCCCATGCCCTCTGGGTCCGGGCGGCCGCTTCTCCGTAAGCTTCCTGTAACCTCGACGTTATTAACTCGGCCAGGCTCCCGGCTCGTCAGGCCGTGAGAGCATCTCCCAGGGTGCCTCAGTTCTCGGCCAAAAGCAGGTAGTTGGGGAGTATCCGGTCGACAGTGGGGAATCGCACGGTAGGCCATCAGCGCGAACTGCACCCAGTGATCCCAATCGCGTCCGTCTCTCCTGACGAAGTGCGCCATCGAGTCCCCTATGGTGCGGTGGAGCCGTTCCACCATCCCGTTTCCTTCCGGATGATAGGGGTCGTCTGAAGCTTCCTGATACCCAACATCCGGCAGGTTTCCTGAACAGCTCCGATGTGAAGTTTTTCCCTGGTCGGTCAACAGCCGTTCGGGGACCCCATGACGGGTGATGATGGCTTCCACGAGGGCCTTCCTGATCTCTGTGGCGGTCTGCTCTTTCAGGGAAAGCTTCGCGTACCGCGTGTAATTGTCGATCATCGTTAGAAGGTATCGGTTTCCTCTTCGGCTGGTCGGGAATGGCCCTACCACGTCGAGTGAAATTTGCTCAAAAGGTCGTGATGGGAAAATGGGGCTTCAGGGAGCCTTCAAGCCTACGGGTGTCTTCCTCCGTTGACATTCCGCGCACTCTTCCACGAACGTCTTTACGTCCTCCGTCATACCTGGCCAGTAATATCTGGCGCGAACAACTTGCGCCGTCCTTTCTTGCCGGGATGTCCCGCCCAAGGGGCGCTATGACACTGCCGGCATACTTCTTGCCGCAAGGTTGCCGGTACCGCGATTCTCCAGGAGATAGGTTCTCCGCTTCCCGCGGTCCAGTACAAGATCCTCCTGCGTCCCTTCAGGCGGCCCCGGTTAGCCGCTCGATTTCTCGGCACCAGCTGTCCTTGCTTTGTTCCTCGATGAGCTGTCCTCGTCCTATGGTTGGCCATTTAGTGGTCACCCTTCGCACGGCCCGGCTTAAGGCGTCCACGTTGGTGTGACGCCTCCCGGCTTGTGCTCCACTGAATATTCAAATTCTTGGAGACGGAGCGCCCAGCGAGTCAGGCGGGACGATGGGTCTCTCAGGGTCAACATCCAGCGGAGCGGCGTGGTCGGTCACTAGGGTGAATTTCCGGCCCAATAGGTAGCACCGGAACTGCTTCGTTGCCCAGATTACCGCTAGAGTTCCAGTTCTGTCGCAGAGTAATTTTTTCGGCCCCTCAGCTGCCGACTAGCGTAGCAGATGGGCTTCTCGTACCCTCCCGTTTTGGGCTAACACAGCCCCGAGCGCTAAGGTCGAAGCGTCCGTGGCGAGTATGAACTCATCCCTGAAATCAGGGTAGACCAGTACTCGGTCTGAACACAGCTCGCTCTTTAGATGGTTGAATGCCTCTTCCTGGTCCTGCCCCAGCTGAACTTCCCTCTTGTTTGGTCAGGGCGGTGAGTGGCACCGCGATTCGGGCGAAGTCCGGGACAAACCGCCTATAATATCCGGCCAGCCCCAGGAATGCTCTCACCTCCCGGGCACGAGTCGGCCTTGGATAATGTTGTATAGCCTCTACCTTGGTCGGGTCTGTCCGTACCCCTTCCCGGCCGACCACATGCCCCAGGTAAGTGACCTCCGACATGGCGAACTTGCACTTCGCCCGGTTGACCTTAAGATTTGCGGCTCTCAGTTTTCGAACACGTTGCTGGGGCGTACGGCGTGTTCCTCGATGGTGGCGCTATAGATTATTACATCATCGAGGTACACGTAGCACTCGGTCCCTTCAGGGCCCCAACAGCCGGTCCATTAATCGCTGAAAAGTGGCTGGGGCCCCAGCTAACAAGGCCATCCGCCGGTACTCGTAATGCCCTCCCGCCGTCGTGAACGCCGTCTTCTCCCTGTCCTCCTCGGCTATCTTGATCTGGTGATACCCGCTGGCCAGATCAATTGTAGAAATACTGGCTTTGCCCCAACTGCTCCAGGGTTTCCTGTATCAGGGGCAGTGGATAAACTTCCACCCTGGTTACCGCATTTAGTCCTCTAAAGTCCGTGCAGAACCGGTACTTCCTCTCCCCGCCCTCCGTCTTCTTCGGTACGAGTACTATGGGCGCGGACCACGGGCTGGCCGATTCCTGGATGACTCCAGCTTCCAACATTTCGTCGATGTGTTGTTTCACGATTGGTCGCTGGTGGAACGGTACCGGGTATGGTCGCTTCGCTATGGGTCGTGCGTCGCCGGTTGTGATGGTATGTTGTATGTCGAGTGCACCCTCTCGTCGGGCGGTTGGAAAGGTCCGGTACTCTTCCAGCACCTGTAGGATTTTCGCTCGTTCGCCGGGATCTAGATGGGACACGGCGTCGTCCCAGGACGGTTCCCCGGCTGTCTGAGTCCCTCCTTGCCGTACTCCCCGACCAGCAGATCCCCGGGGTCTTCTAGATCTTCGCACACGCCGAGTTGTTGCTGCGCGTCAATGATTATGTCTGCCGGCGTTAGGTTCACCGCCCGTAGCCACGTCCTGCCCTCCAGTATCCGGTTCAGGCTCCTCCCGATGAGCAATCCCGCTTGGGGTTGGATGAGAGGCTCCACCATTACTTCGGGCCGCGTGAGGGATCCCAGGGCCCCACCTTCCACCAATGCTTCACTATATCCCGGTATGATCTGCCGCCTTACGGCCCGCACCAGACGGTCGGCCCCTTCTCCTCGTCCTCGGTCCGCGCCGGTTCCTTCGAGAGGCTATTTGGCGAGACTAGCCGGTGCCTCGGTCCCCGGCCTTCCGCCAGTTCGTCCACGATCCTTACCAGGTTCCTGAGGGAGTGGCAGCTCACTGCTCCCACCTTACTTGGCTGCCTGGCCGGGAGCATCGCGACCTCGATCCCGCCCTTGACTACTCGCAAGCTCACTCCTAGTTTCTCCATAAGGTCCAACCCCAATAGTCCGTCCGCGTCCGTGTCTAGTTCCGCAATCGCGAAGCGGTGGTAGATACTGCTGCCTTGTAACTCGAACCGGGTTCCTGTTCTCCCCGGAGGCGGAGGGGCTGGCCCGTAACACCTCGGGCGGTGTATTGTGGCCTTCTCATCGGTTCCCCGGGAATGGGCTGCTTGAGCAACGAAATTTGCGAGCCGGTATCTACTATCAGTCTCACCTGGTGGCCGGCGATACGCACCGTGATTGCGGTGTCTGTCTTCGTCCCCACTGTGCGTGGGGGATGTAAAGAGCCCTCTGTCCTTCCTTCGGGGCCCGCCGCGGGGCGACTAGCGGGCCTTACTCGTTTGGGGCGACCGCGACAGGTGAGGTGGGGTCGCCGGCTGCCGGCAATGTGACGCGTAGTGCCCCGGTTTCCCGCACCGAAAACAGACCCGCCCGGAGGCCTGGCATTGCCCGCTTCGTCCTTGTCTCCTCCTGCTTGGCCTCTCCGGGGCCGACCGGGCATTCCCTCGCGAAGTGGCCCGGTCTCCCGCAACAGAGCACAGTTTGTCACTCACCTGTGGTGGCTGGGGGCGGACGTGGCTGACCGCTTGGACGGCTGGTATTGCGCCTCGGCCGGCCTCTGTCGCGGCGGTCTCCCCAGTCTTGTCGTCGCCTGTCCCGGCTTCCAAGAGGCAGACGTAATTATCACTTCGTCGCGACTTGACTATCTGCTCAATGTCCATGGCGCGCGCCGCGCCTCCTGTAGAGTGTTTGGAAGGTTCGCCGGGATGAGTCGGCCGGGTTCTCCGGCCAGTCCCGGGCGAATGCCTTGACGACCAGGCGGCCCACCTCTTCCGTCCACCAGGCCGCCATGGGGCTGGTATATCAGGCCGTCCCATTTTGTGGCCTATCCCCAGGCAACGATCCGCGAATTCGGCGATCGTTTCCTGGGGTCCTATCTGATGGCCTGCAGAATCTGAGCATAATGCTCGTAGCTCCGGGGTCCCGAATTGGCTCCTGAGTGCCTCCCCAAACGCCTGGTAACTTACCGGTCCTTTCAGGCTGGGGGCTCCGTGCGAATGCTGCCGCCGCCCCTCGAGCTTCAGTCTGACTACCCTCACTGTGTCTAGATCGTCCCAGCCCCCACTCTCGGCCACTTCTTCCACCCGCTGCAGGAATTCTTCGACGGGAGGATCGCTAGCCCCTCCGCTCCATGGCTTGATCAGGTGGAGAAGAGGATGTCTCTCCGTTGACCGGGATACCGACGGCCCTTCCTGGACGACGCCTGGTGGTCTGGCTCGCGCTTGCCGCAGTTCCTCCTGCAACCTCTGATTCGCCTCCGAATACCTCGCGTTGGCCTCAGGGCTTCTTCCAACTTGTCAGCTAGGGAGTCCAAGTCCTCAGTTCTGCGCGTAGCCATTGTTGCAGGCTACCCCACACCTGACACCAGTTGTGACCCCGGCGCGGGGCTGTAGCGACTTCCCGCTGGAATAACGATTACTCCGACCGTGGTTAGACACCTTTTATTTAGTTAAAGAGTACATACATATATATACCAAACCAAGTCCCGCTCGGGGTGAAGCGAGTAGACCTTACGGGCTGCACTCGCCTCTCTCCAGATGCAGCAGAAGCCACCAGGTCTGCGGTCCACTTCCAGGACGATTCCTCCTCGGTCCAGGTGGGTCTCCTGTGTGTCCTCCGGCTGTCCTGATCCAGTTCTTCCTCTTGCTGGCTGGTCCTCCGGCTCCCACTCCTCTTGTCCTTCGTCTGCTTCTTCTGTGGCTCCTCTTCTCTCCTTTTCTCAGTCTTGGATCCTGTATATATCCCCAGGGCTTCCTTCCTTCCCATGGGACCTTCTCCTTCCCTTGACGGGTGGTCCCCACCCCGGGGAGGCCGGGTCTCTTGCTGGGGTGTTACGCCCTTGCAGCCCCTCTACCACCGAGTGGGGCGGTCCTTAGCCAGAAAATGTTGAGTCCCGCTGTTTTTGATTTGTTGGCCCCTTTCCTGACGCAGGAGTCCCCACCTTGGGCTGGTGGTTTTCCGCGGGGGATGTTACGCCCTTGCGGCCCCGCTACTACCAGGGTGGGCGGTCCTTAACCAGTGGTGCTTAGTCCAGCAGTCCGTGATTCGTGGACTCGCCAGAATCCCTGACGCAGGAGTCCCCACCCGGGGTTGGTTGTCTCCCGCGGGGAAGGCTACGCCCTTGCGGCCCCTCTACCACCAGGTTGGGCGGTCCCTACCCAGAAAGGTTGATTCCTGCAGTTCAGGATTCGCGGAACGACTTAGGATCCTTGACGCAGGAGTTCCCACCAGGGCTGGTTGTTTTCCGCGGAGGATTGCGTCATGCCGACCCGGGAAGGTGACGAGTTCAGCAGCAGGTGGCTAGGCGGCCTACTCGGAACTTCTTACGCTGGAGTTCCCACCGTCGGTGGTCGGATGTTTTCCTAGGGTTTTAGATGGCGTCATGCCGACGCGGCCCCTCGTCCACCGAGTCGGGGGTCCTTAGTCCGGGGAGGTGATGAGTCCAGCCCCACGTGGCTGGCTGGCCTACTCGAGAAATCTTACACAGGAGTTCCTGACCGGGTGTTTTCACAGGGAGTTAGAGTGCGTCACACCGACGCGGCCCCTCGTCCACCGGGTCGGGGGTCCTAGTTCGGGGAGGAGATGAGTCCAGCCGCACGTGGCTAGCTGGCCTACTCGAGAAATCTTACGCGGCAGTTCCCACCGCCGGTGGCCGGCTGTTAGAGTTAGATTGCGTCATACCGACGCGCCCCCTCTCCTATCGGGTTGTACTCGCCGCGGCCCAGGTGTATGGTGAGCTCGGTGATTTCCGCTGGCGGGCGATCCCAATGGTGAGTCTAAGTTTATTATTAATTTATTAAATCTAACCGGTTTGTTACAGGGGCAAGTATAACTCACTTTGTACACTGTGGTGTGAATATGGGCAAATTTGATTTTTGAAAATCGAAAATATTCGATTTTTTAGCCTCCTTTAGGGGCAAGTGTAACTCACTTTTGTACACTTGTGGTGTGAATATAAGCAAATTCTGACGACATTTTGAAAATCGAAAATATCTGATTTTTAGCTCTCCTTTAGGGGCAAGTGTAACTCACTTTGTACACTTGTGGTGTGAATATGGGCAAATTTGACGATATTTTGAAAAATCGAAAATATTCGATTTTTTTTTTTTTTTTTTAGCTCTCCTTTAGGGGCAAGTAACCTTTACTTTGTACACTTGTGGTGTGAATATGGGCAAATTCTGACATTTTTGAAAAATCGAAAATATTCGATTTTTAGCTCTCCTTTAGGGGCAAGTGTAACTCACTTTGTACACTTGTGGTGTATGGGCAAATTCTGACGATTTTTGAAAATCGAAAATATCTGATTTTTAGCCTCCTTTTAGGGGCAAGTGTAACTCACTTTGTACACTTGTGGTGTGTGGAATACGGCAAATTTGACGATATTTTTGAAAAATCGAAAATACTGATTTTTAGCTCTCCTTTAGGGGCAAGTGTAACTCACTTTTGTACACTTGTGGTGTGAATATGGGCAAATTCCTGACGATATTTTTGAAAAAATCGAAAATATTCGATTTTTAGCTCTCCTTTAGGGGCAAGTAACTCACTTTGTACACTTGTGGTGTGAATATGGCAAATTCTGACGATTTTTTGAAAATCGAAAATTTTCGATCTTTTTAGTTTCCTTTAGGGGCAAGTGTAACTCACTTTTGTACACTTGTGGTGTGAATATGGGCAAATTCTGCGATATTTTGGAAAAATCGAAAATATCTGATTTTTTAGCTCTCCTTTAGGGGCAAGTGTAACTCACTTTGTACACTTGTGGTGTGAATATGGGCAAATTTGACGACATTTTGAAAAAATCGAAAATTTCGATTTTTTAGCTCTCCTTTAGGGGCAAGTGTAACTCACTTTTGTACACTTGTGGTGTGAATATGGGCAAATTCTGGCACATTTTTGAAAAATCGAAAATATCTGATTTTTTTAGCTCTCCTTTAGGGGTAAGTAAATCCCACTTTTGTACACTTGTGGTGTGAATATGGCAAATTCTGACGATATTTTTGAAAAATCTGAAAATATTCGATTTTTAGCTCTCCTTTAGGGCAAGTGTAACTCACTTTTGTACACTTGTGAATATGGGCAAATTTGACGATATTTTGAAAAATCGAAAATATCTGATTTTTTAGCTCTCCTTTAGGGGCAAGTGTAACTCACTTTTGTACACTTGTGGTGTGAATATGGGCAAATTCTGGCAATATTTTGAAAATCGAAAATATTCGATTTTTTAGCCTCCTTTTAGGGGCAAGTGTAACTCACTTTGTACACTTGTGGTGTGAATATGGGCAAATTCTACACATTTTTTGAAAAAAATCGAAAATTTCTGATTTTTAGCTCTCCTTTAGGGGCAAGTGTAACTCACTTTGTTAATTTGTGGTGAATATGGGCATTCTGACGATTTTTTGAAAATCGAAATATTCTGATTTTTAGCTCCTTTTAGGGGGCAAAGTGTAACTCACTTTGTAATAATTTGTGGTGTGAATATGGGCAAATTCTGACGATTTTTGAAAAATCGAAAATTTTCGATTTTTAGCTCTCCTTGAAAAGTGTAATCTACTTTTTGTACAATTTGTGGTGTGAATATGGGCAAATTCTGACGATATTTTGAAAAATCGAAAATTTTGATTTTTTAGCTCTCCTTTTTAGGGGCAAGTGTAACTCACTTTGTACACTTGTGGTGTGGAATATGGCAACTTTATTTATATTTTTGGAAAACTGACGAAAATTTCGATTTTTAGTTTCCTTTTAGTGTGTAACCCCGGCGCGGGGCTGTAGCGACTTCCCGCTGGAATAACGATTACTCCGAACCGTGGTTAGACACCTTTATTTAGTTAAAGAGTACATACATATATATACCAAACCAAGTCCCGCTCGGGGTGAAGCGAGTAGACCTTACGGGCTGCACTCGCCTAACTCCAGATGCAGCAGAAGCCACCAGGTCTGCGGTCCACTTCCGGGACGATTCTCCTCGGTCCGGGTGGGTCTCCCTGTGTCCTCCGGCTGTCTGATCAGTTCTTCCTCTTGCTAGCTGGTCCTCTGGCTGTCCGATGAGCTCTTCCTTTGCTGGCTGGTCCTCCGGCGGTCCGATCAGTTCTTCCTCTGCTGGCTGGCGGATGTCCGATCAGTTCTTCCCTTGGCTAATCCTGGCTGTCTGATCAGTTCTTCCTCTTGCTAGCTGGTCCTCCGGCTCACTCCTCTTGTCCTTCGTCTGCTTCTTCTAGCCGGCTCCTCTCTCTTTTTCTCGGTCTTGGATCCTGTATATATCCCCAGGGGCTTCCCCTTCCTTCCCGCGGGACCTTCTCCTTCCCTTGACGAGGTGGTCCCCACCCCGGGAGGGCCGGGTCTCTTGCTGGGGTGTTGGCTCTTGCAGCCCCCTCTACCACCGGGAGGGGCGGTCCTTAGCCCAGAAAATGTTGAGTCCCGCTGTTTTGATTTGTTGGCCCCTTTCCCTGACGCAGGAGTCCCCACCTTGGGGCTGGTGGTTTTCGCGGGGGATGTTACGCCTTGCGGCCCCGCTACTACCAGGGTGGGCGGTCCTAACCCAGTGGTGCTTAGTCCAGCAGTCCGTGATTCGTGGACTCACTTAGAATCCCTGACGCAGGAGTCCCCACCTGGGGTTGGTTGTCTCCCGCGGGGAAGGCTACGCCCTTGCGGCCCCTCTACCACCAGGTTGGGCGGTCCCTACCCAGAAAGGTTGATTCCTGCAGTTCAGGATTCGCGGAACGACTTAGGATCCTTGACGCAGGAGTTCCCACCCCGGGGCTGGTTGTTTTCCGCGGAGGATTGCGTCATGCCGACCCGGGAAGGTGACGCGTTCAGCAGCAGGTGGCTAGGCGGCCTACTCGGAACTTCTTACGCTGGAGTTCCCACCGTCGGTGGTCGGATGTTTTCCTAGGGTTTTAGATGGCGTCATGCCGACGCGGCCCCTCGTCCACCGAGTCGGGGGTCCTTAGTCCGGGGAGGTGATGAGTCCAGCCCCACGTGGCCACTGGGCCTACTGGAGAAATCTTACATAGGGGAGTTCCACCATGGTGACTCGGGTGTTTTTCATAGGAGTTAGAGTGCGTCACACCGACGCGGCCCCTCGTCCACCGGGTCGGGGGGTCTTAGTTTGGGTTGAGGAGATGAGTCCAGCCGCACGTGGCTAGCTGGCCTACTCGAGAAATCTTACGCGGCAGTTCCCACCGCCAGTGGCCGGCTGTTAGAAGTTAGATTGCGTCATACCGACGCGCCCCCTCTCCTATCGGGTAGTACTCGCCGCGGCCCAGGTGTATGGTGAGCTCGGTGATTTCCGCTGGCGGGCGATCCCAATGGTGAGTCTAAGTTTATTATTAATTTATTAAATCTAACCGGTCGGTTACACCACCCCCCGCTTTCCAAAAGTTCTGAGCCTATGGCCGGAACTTTTCCCCTAATTTAAACAACACGTCCAGGAGTATCCTTCACCCATGTCCTGATAGGAGTACCTCTTGCCGGCCCAAGAAGTGGATACCCGAGTTGATCCCCGTGGGCTGCTCGTGGACCCCCCGCCCAACTCCGACCCTGCAACAGCCAAGGCGTCGTGATGATACTCTTGTGTTACTGCTGTTCGCGCGAAGAATCTTCGCGCGGGAGGTCCCCAGTTCCCGGTGGTGGTTCCGCTGCGGGTGCCCCCTCGCCTGATGGTGGTGCTTCTCTGGGGTGGTCCCCGTCTGGCTCCGCCGCCAGAATGCCTGACTGATCGGCGGAGCGGGGGTCCTCTTCTTGAGGCGGCTGACGGTGGGACGGGTTCTCGGGGCGTTCGGCGCGACTTCTCAGAAAATAGGGGGACCGTGGTTCCGCCGGTCCCTGAGTTCCTCGGGGAGCCCAGGTCCGGTCCCGCGGGTCCTCTGCCGGTTCCGGCCCCTGGAGTAGCCAAGGCGGGAGCGCGGCTGGCTCAGTCGCCTCTTCACCCTCCGGCGGGGGCCCGCTAGCCGGTATCGTTGCTGGCCCCTCTTCCGGCCGGTTACCTTCGTCGGGCGCCACTTCCACTACGGTTTCTGCCGGTTCCGGCTCGAGTCCTCTCGCGGGCCTTCGCCCGACCCTCTTTCTTCTGGCTCCCCGGGGAGTCTGTGGTCGGCAGTGGTTCCGGTCCTTCCTCCGGCCGGCTTTCCCCTCGGGCGCCATTTCCGCTGCGGTTTCCGCCGGTTCGGGCTCGAGTTCCTCTCGCGGGCCTTCGTCCGTACCTCCTGCCTTCGGCTCCTTGGGGACCTCTTCGTTGCTGTCTTCGTCCTCGGTGCTCGAGTCGGTCCTCCATGGGTCCTCGTCCTCCTCTGCGCTGCCTCCCACGCCATCCTGCACTTCCGAGCCTCGTCGAGGCAAGGGAGGTCTCCCTTCGGCCGGCTCGAAGTTTCCCTTAGCTGGTTTCAGCCGGTTCACATGTACTACGACGCGCCGGCCGTCCGCCAACCGTAGGCGATAGTTGACCGGGGATAGCTTCTCCTCTACCAGGTGGGGCCTGTCCACGGACAATGAAACTTCCGGCAGTGTCCGGGTTTCACGGCCGGCACATGGAGGAACACCAGTTGTCCCTCTTCCAAGTGTCTGAGTCTTCTGCCCTTGTTACACTGGGCAGTCCTGCTGGCCCATGCCCTCTTGGTCTGGGCGGCCGCTTCTCCGTAAGCTTCCTGTAACCTCGACGTTATTAACTCCGGCCAGGCTCCCGGCTCGTCAGGCCGTGAGAGCATCTCCCCGGGGTGCCTCAGTTCTCGGCCAAAAAGCAGGTAGTTGGGGGAGTATCCGGTCGACGAGTGGGGAATCGCACGGTAGGCCATCAGCGCGAACTGCACCCAGTGATCCCAATCGCGTCCGTCTCTCCTGACGAAGTGCGCCATCGAGTCCCCTATGGTGCGGTGGAGCCGTTCCACCATCCCGTTTCCTTCCGGATGATAGGGGGTCGTCTGAAGCTTCCTGATACCCAACATCCGGCAGGTTTCCCTGAACAGCTCCGATGTGAAGTTTTTCCCCTGGTCGGTCAACAGCCGTTCGGGGACCCCATGACGGGTGATGATGGCTTCCACGAGGGCCTTCCCGATCTCTGTGGCGGTCTGCTCTTTCAGGGGAAAGCTTCCGCGTACCGCGTGTAATTGTCGATCATCGTTAGAAGGTATCGGTTTCCTCTTCGGCTGGTCGGGAATGGCCCTACCACGTCGAGTGAAATTTGCTCAAAAGGTCGTGATGGGAAAATGGGGCTTCCAGGGAGCCTTCAAGCCTACGGGTGTCTTCCTCCGTTGACATTCCGCGCACTCTTCCACGAACGTCTTTACGTCCTCCGTCATACCTGGCCAGTAATATCTGGCGCGAACAACTTGCGCCGTCCTTTCTTGCCTGGGATGTCCCGCCCAAGGGCGCTATGACACTGCCGGCATACTTCTTGCCGCAAGGTTGCCGGTACCGCGATTCTCCAGGAGATAGGTTCTCCGCTTCCCGCGGTCCAGTACAAGATCCCTCCTGCGTCCCTTCGGGCGGCCCCGGTTAGCCGCTCGATTTCTCGGCACCAGCTGTCCTTGCTTTGTTCCTCGATGAGCTGTCCTCGTCCTATGGTTGGCCATTTAGTGGTCACCCTTCGCACGGCCCGGCTTAAGGCGTCCACGTTGGTGTGACGCCTCCCGGCTTGTGCTCCACTGAATATTCAAATTCTTGGAGACGGAGCGCCCAGCGAGTCAGGCGGGACGATGGGTCTCTCAGGGTCAACATCCAGCGGAGGGCGGCGTGGTCGGTCACTAGGGTGAATTTCCGGCCCAATAGGTAGCACCGGAACTGCTTCGTTGCCCAGATTACCGCTAGGAGTTCCAGTTCTGTCGCAGAGTACTTTTTTCGGGCCCCTCAGCTGCCGACTAGCGTAGCAGATGGGCTTCTCGTACCCCTCCCGTTTTTGGGCTAACACAGCCCCGAGCGCTAAGGTCGAAGCGTCCGTGGCGAGTATGAACTCATCCCTGAAATCAGGGTAGACCAGTACTCGGTCTGAACACAGCTCGCTCTTTAGATGGTTGAATGCCTCTTCCTGGTCCTGCCCCAGCTGAACTTCCCTCTTGTTTGGTCAGGGCGGTGAGTGGCACCGCGATTCGGGCGAAGTCCGGGACAAACCGCCTATAATATCCGGCCAGCCCCAGGAATGCTCTCACCTCCCGGGCACGAGTCGGCCTTGGATAATGTTGTATAGCCTCTACCTTGGTCGGGTCTGTCCGTACCCTTCCCGGCCGACCACATGCCCCAGGTAAGTGACCTCCGACATGGCGAACTTGCACTTCGCCCGGTTGACCTTAAGATTTGCGGCTCTCAGTTTTTCGAACACGTTGCTGAGGCGTACGGCGTGTTCCTCGATGGTGGCGCTATAGATTATTACATCATCGAGGTACACGTAGCACTCGGTCCCCTTCAGGGCCCCCAACAGCCGGTCCATTAATCGCTGAAAAGTGGCTGGGGCCCCAGCTAACCCAAATGCCATCCGCCGGTACTCGTAATGCCCTCCCGCCGTCGTGAACGCCGTCTTCTCCCTGTCCTCCTCGGCTATCTTGATCTGGTGATACCCGCTGGCCAGATCAATTGTAGAGAAGTACTGGCTTTGCCCCAACTGCTCCAGGGTTTCCTGTATCAGGGGCAGTGGATAAACTTCCACCCTGGTTACCGCATTTAGTCCTCTAAAGTCCGTGCAGAACCGGTACTTCCTCTCCCCGCCCTCCGTCTTCTTCGGTACGAGTACTATGGGCGCGGACCACGGGCTGGCCGATTCCTGGATGACTCCAGCTTCCAACATTTCGTCGATGTGTTGTTTCACGATTGGTCGCTGGTGGAACGGTACCGGGTATGGTCGCTTCGCTATGGGTCGTGCGTCGCCGGTTGTGATGGTATGTTGTATGTCGAGGGTGCACCTCTCTCGTCGGGCGGTTGGAAAGGTCCCGGTACTCTTCCAGCACCTGTAGGATTTTCGCTCGTTCGCCGGGATCTAGATGGGACACGGCGTCGTCCCAGGACGGTTCCCCGGCTGTCTGAGTCCCTCCTTGCCGTACTCCCCGACCAGCAGATCCCCGGGTCTTCTAGATCTTCGCACACGCCGAGTTGTTGCTGCGCGTCAATGATTATGTCTGCCGGCGTTAGGTTCACCGCCCGTAGCCACGTCCTGCCCTCCAGTATCCGGTTCAGGCTCCTCCCGATGAGCAATCCCGCTTGGGGTTGGATGAGAGGCTCCACCATTACTTCGGGCCGCGTGAGGGATCCCAGGGCCCCACCTTCCACCAATGCTTCACTATATCCCGGTATGATCTGCCGCCTTACGGCCCGCACCAGACGGTCGGCCCCTTCTCCTCGTCCTCGGTCCGCGCCGGTTCCTTCGAGAGGCTATTTGGCGAGACTAGCCGGTGCCTCGGTCCCCGGCCTTCCGCCAGTTCGTCCACGATCCTTACCAGGTTCCTGAGGGAGTGGCAGCTCACTGCTCCCACCTTACTTGGCTGCCTGGCCGGGAGCATCGCGACCTCGATCCCGCCCTTGACTACTCGCAAGCTCACTCCTAGTTTCTCCATAAGGTCCAACCCCAATAGTCCGTCCGCGTCCGTGTCTAGTTCCGCAATCGCGAAGCGGTGGTAGATACTGCTGCCTTGTAACTCGAACCGGAGTTCCTGTTCTCCCCGGAGGCGGAGGGGCTGGCCCGTAACACCTCGGGCGGTGTATTGTGGCCTTCTCATCGGTTCCCCGGGAATGGGCTGCTTGAGCAACGAAATTTGCGAGCCGGTATCTACTATCAGTCTCACCTGGTGGCCGGCGATACGCACCGTGATTGCGGTGTCTGTCTTCGTCCCCACTGTGCGCACGTGGGGGATGTAAAGAGCCCTCCCCCTGTCCTTCCTTCGGGGCCCGCCGCGGGGGCGACTAGCGGGCCTTACTCGTTTGGGGGCGACCGCGACAGGTGAGGTGGGGTCGCCGGCTGCCGGCAATGTGACGCGTAGTGCCCCGGTTTCCCGCACCGAAAACAGACCCGCCCGGAGGCCTGGCATTGCCCGCTTCGTCCTTGTCTCCTCCTGCTTGGCCTCTCCGGGGCCGACCGGGCATTCCCTCGCGAAGTGGCCCGGTCTCCCGCAACGGAAGCACAGTTTGTCACTCACCTGTGGTGGCTGGGGGCGGACGTGGCTGACCGCTTGGACGGCTGGTATTGCGCCTCGGCCGGCCTCTGTCGCGGCGGTCTCCCCAGTCTTGTCGTCGCCTGTCCCGGCTTCCAAGAGGCAGACGTAATTATCACTTCGTCGCGACTTGACTATCTGCTCAATGTCCATGGCGCGCCCGCGCCTCCTGTAGAGTGTTTGGAAGGTTCGCCGGGATGAGTCGGCCGGGTTCTCCGGCCAGTCCCCGGGCGAATGCCTTGACGACCAGGCGGCCCACCTCTTCCGTCCACCAGGCCGCCATGGGGGCTGGTATATCAGGCCGTCCCATTTTGTAGCCTATCCCCAGGCAACGATCCGCGAATTCGGCGATCGTTTCCTGGGGTCCTTGTCTGATGGCCTGCAGAATCTGAGCATAATGCTCGTAGCTCCGGGGGTCCCGGAATTGGCTCCTGAGTGCCTCCCCAAACGCCTGGTAACTTACCGGTCCTTTCAGGCTGGGGGTGCTCCGTGCGAATGCTGCCGCCGCCCCCTCGAGCTTCAGTCTGACTACCCTCACTGTGTCTAGATCGTCCCAGCCCCCACTCTCGGCCACTTCTTCCACCCGCTGCAGGAATTCTTCGACGGGAGGATCGCTAGCCCCTCCGCTCCATGGCTTGATCAGGTGGAGAAGAGGGATGTCTCTCCGGGTTGACCGGGATACCGACGGCCCTTCCTGGACGACGCCTGGTGGTCTGGCTCGCGCTTGCCGCAGTTCCTCCTGCAACATCTGATTCGCCTCCGAATACCTCGCGTTGGCCTCCAGGGCTTCTTCCAACTTGTCAGCTAGGGAGTCCAAGTCCTCAGTTCTGCGCGTAGCCATTGTTGCAGGCTACCCCACACCTGACACCAGTTGTGACCCCCGGCGCGGGGCTGTAGCGACTTCCCGCTGGAATAACGATTACTCCGAACCGTGGTTAGACACCTTTTATTTAGTTAAAGAGTACATACATATATATACCAAACCAAGTCCCGCTCGGGGTGAAGCGAGTAGACCTTACGGGCTGCACTCGCCTAACTCCCAGATGCAGTAGAAGCCACTAGGTCTGCGGTCCACTTCCCGGGACGATTCCTCCTCGGTCCGGGTGGGTCTCCCTGTGTCCTCCGGCTGTCTGATCAGTTCTTCCTCTTGCTAGCTGGTCCTCTGGCTGTCCGATGAGCTCTTCCTTTTGCTGGCTGGTCCTCCGGCGGTCCGATCAGTTCTTCCTCTTGCTGGCTGGTCCCCGGATGTCCGATCAGTTCTTCCTCTTTGCTGGTCCTTGTTCAGTTCTTTCTTCTCTTGCTGCTGGTCCTCCGGCTCACTCCTCTTGTCCTTCGTCTGCTTCTTCTAGCCGGCTCCTCTTCTTTTCTCGGTCTTGGATCCTGTATATATCCCCCAGGGGCTTCCCCTTCCTTCCCGCGGGACCTTCTCCTTCCCCTTGACGAGGTGGTCCCCACCCCCGGGGAGGGCCGGGTCTCTTGCTGGGGGTGTTACGCCCTTGCAGCCCCCTCTACCACCGAGTGGGGCGGTCCTTAGCCCAGAAAATGTTGAGTCCCGCTGTTTTTGATTTGTTGGCCCCTTTTTTCCCCTGACGCAGGAGTCCCCACCTTGGGGCTGGTGGTTTTCCGCGGGGGGGATGTTACGCCCTTGCGGCCCCCGCTACTACCAGGGTGGGCGGTCCTTAACCCAGTGGTGCTTAGTCCAGCAGTCCGTGATTCGTGGACTCACTTAGAATCCCTGACGCAGGAGTCCCCACCCTGGGGTTGGTTGTCTCCCGCGGGGGAAGGCTACGCCCTTGCGGCCCCCTCTACCACCAGGTTGGGCGGTCCCTACCCAGAAAGGTTGATTCCTGCAGTTCAGGATTCGCGGAACGACTTAGGATCCTTGACGCAGGAGTTCCCACCCCGGGCTGGTTGTTTTCCGCGGAGGATTGCGTCATGCCGACCCGGGAAGGTGACGAGTTCAGCAGCAGGTGGCTAGGCGGCCTACTCGGAACTTCTTACGCTGGAGTTCCCACCGTCGGTGGTCGGATGTTTTTCCTAGGGTTTTAGATGGCGTCATGCCGACGCGGCCCCCTCGTCCACCGAGTCGGGGGTCCTTAGTCCGGGAGGTGATGAGTCCAGCCCCACGTGGCTGGCTGGCCTACTCGAGAAATCTTACACAGGAGTTCCCACCGCCGGTGACCGGGTGTTTTCACAGGGAGTTAGAGTGCGTCACACCGACGCGGCCCCTCGTCCACCGGGTCGGGGGTCCTTAGTTCGGAGGAGATGAGTCCAGCCGCACGTGGCTAGCTGGCCTACTCGAGAAATCTTACGCGGCAGTTCCCACCGCCAGTGGCCGGCTGTTAGAAGTTAGATTGCGTCATACCGACGCGCCCCCTCTCCTATCGGGTAGTACTCGCCGCGGCCCAGGTGTATGGTGAGCTCGGTGATTTCCGCTGGCGGGCGATCCCAATGGTGAGTCTAAGTTTATTATTAATTTATTAAATCTAACCGGTCGGTTACATATTGTTATTGGATTTGTCTTGACAGCGTTATAGGAATTAAAGATTTATCCGCTTACGAAAAAACTAAAAATTTTCGGTAAAATCTCGATAAATTGAAGCGTGACCTGAAAGTTACACGGGCCCATAGAGGGTTAATAACACATTTTTATGAGTAACTAGAAATTATTTTTGAACTGAATAGAATATTGGTTAATGTTTCCCTTTCTCAGATATTTTTAAGCGAGCTAATTGCTTTGTCATAAAAGCAATACCTATCTAATAATATTTATATGAGTTAATAATTAAAAGTTTAGCGTCACGTTAATTAAAAATAGCTGCCAACAGATATCTTACAATAATGTTTCCCTTTCAGACATTCCATTCAAGATTACAAACTATGTATGCATTGAGATACAAGCAATAAATAGTAAAATATGATTGCAGTGGTAATGATGGTAATAGTGATGGTACGGTACTTATATCTTATATTTTTGTTTATGCAGAGACAGGTAGAACTATCAATAGTGTACCCTCAAGTACTGTAATAAACATATCATTAAATAAGCCCCCAAGCAAGGACCGGGTACTTTAGCCAATATTAAATATTTTCATAATTCCACAAAATTAGCATTGTTAACAGGTGAAAATTGTTTTGAACTCACCCCAACGCCGAATCCCTCAATACCGACCATTTTCAATTCTTTTATTATTGCTTTGCTTCCGACAACGTAGACCTTCTTATCGAATCCGATATTTTTTAAATACAGTGCGGAGAGCCAAGCTGTCGAAATAATATTTTCCTTAAACCGAGGAATACAGATCCATTAAGTCAATTGTAATTATAGACAGATTGTTCAAATATATATATATGTTTTGGTCTACCAACATTTGTGATATCGTAAGTTCAAATTCAACAATAAAAATTTACTATAAATCGTTACATATATTTATATATAGACCTTTTTTATATGTACCTATTATGTGAAAAATCTTACTTCGGTCGCATTAAATCCCAACCTTCTACACTTGTCAACAAATTCGCTCCTCGTGAGCGTACTGTTGTTCGTTACGTAGAAAACTTTCTTGCCCATTTCTTTGAAAGTGTTCATAACATCGATGGCGCCGGCGATGGCTTTTCCCTCGAGCCAAACTACGCCTGAAAAGCAAAAAGTTTAGCCGAGAGAGAGAGAATTCTCGAATATACGCACAGAACCGAGGTCTGGCGCAGGACCGAATCGGTGAGTTGCAGATTAGAAGGATTGTCGTACTCCGTACGCACCAAGGCCTCGAGACAGATTTAAAAATCTGGCCTCTTTCATATCAAACTTGGACAGTTTTAATTAACGACAACTTATTCGAAAGTTCCGACTCACCATCGCAATCGGTCAGTACGGTGTCGAAAGAATTCAGAAAATCTTTCTCTCCGAATCTTTCAGCGAAGCCAAATTCGCGCAGGATATATTGCTGTACGCCATTTTTTCCTGAAAACAGTTGCGAATTAAAAAAAAAAATAAATCGAACAGATGTAGTAAAGACAGCTTTTCAAAAATATACTATCGTAAAATTATACAATTAACGAGCGGATGACCGAGATATATATTTTAAGAGGCCCGATTTACCTATAGGTCGTGTCGCTTTATAGTACAGGAGTTGACTCCTGGTAACAAGTCGTAAAATTAATTCCAATAAATAGATCATAACGAAATAAGAGTACGGGTTACTCAAGGGGAAAAAAAATCCTCAGTATTCAAATATAATGGGTTGTCCAGAAATTTCGTGCCGATTTTCGATTGAAAACAATTCTCAAAAGTCAGTACTTTGGGCATATTTGGAAAAAGTTCGGTTGCGATACGTTAATTTTTCTCGGTTTTATACGCCTCGAATACGTTAGCGAATTGAGCGTTACGGGCATTTAACGCTTTACTTTTGCGAAAAGGCGAAAATACCGCACGAGATGTGCGCTGTTTACGGCGAAGGTGCTGCAGCCGAAAGAACTCGGTTTAAAGCCGGAGATTTCGATCTCTCGAAGATCGAAACCGTCCACCGGAGACGAAGATCCGATTAAAACGGTAATCGAAAATAATCCACGCTCCTCAACGTCAATTAGCGGAAATGCTAAATAAATCAAAATTGGTCCACGACCGTATTATGCGAAGCTCGGCTACATGAGCCGTCACGATTTAACGGAGAAAAATCTCCATTTGCGAATCGCTTTACAAATGCAACGAGGAGACACCGTTTTCGAAGCGATTAGTGACGGGGACGAAAATGGATAATTTATAAAAACGTCGAGCGGAAAAAGGACGTAAAAGCCGGTCTTCGTCCGAAGAAGGTAATGCTCTTAGAGGAAAGGGATCCTCTATTATACAAGCTTTTACCAATAAACGGAGAGAAAATAAATTCGTAAAAGTAACGCTGAAAGACGGAGAAAGTTCGTTGAACAGAATGGCCTATATGAGTTAATGGATGTGTGCCGAAATTTAAATTAGTCGCGTTTCAATTATCCTTCAAAATCGGCACCAACCCATTATGATCAGCCTTAAATCCTAGTTTTGTCAAAAATACCTTTTGTCTTCGAACAAATAAATGTTGAGAGATTCGCATAGCCAAATGTGGACAACATATTGGACGTAGCACTTTCGGAGAAATTTCACGGAAACGGAGAGAACTTTCAGAGGAAGCTGACTAAAATTTAAGATACAGAAAACACTAATAGTAGACGGGCCGAAAGTGAATTTATATCGCAACAAGTTTCAACATAGAACAATGAGCATCAAAACGTAATCCGTATCGCGGAACGGTTTGAACCCAAGAATTTGGGGCCAACGTACAACGTACGACGATAATTCAAAATCTTTTCTTTTAAGGCCCGTTATAGACTTAAAAACAATTAATCCGATAAGCGTTAGTTCAACTACCTTTGATAAGGGAACGCGTCGATACGGTCAGAAATTTCAAATTCGGTGCAGTCAGGCGGATCATTCAAAGCGAGACGACCGAAAGGCTAACGAACAGTAAATATCGGTTAATTACAGGTCGGAATTGTATAATAAAAATGATTTCGACGAAACGGAACGTCGCGACGCGTAAGGTTAAACCAATTGTACTGATAAGTGAATCCTCGGGCGCTGCTGCGGTTACGATATAGAATCGGGCGAAAAATTGGAAAAATAAACGGACGATATATCCGTCAACTGAAACGTCAATATTGTCAATTCCCCGCTGTTAAACGGCTTAAAATTTTATCTCTCGGAAAAATTCTCAAAAAACAGAAAAAGAAATGTGAGTTGGCATCCCTGGGCGACCGGGCGGGAAACTGTACTGGCACCCGACCGGCCCTGGACCAGAATATTAAGTTACGATTTTTAGTGTTTATTTGACGAAAATGGATTCGAAAAGAAAGTTCAACGGCAGAGCGCCGAACTACGGCAAGAAGTTCAAGTGAGTGGCTGCCCACTTCTAGCCTTTTATAACAATTATAATTCAATTTTCTATACCAAAAGTGCAGCCTGTATTTTACTCTCAGTCGGACTATTATCCAGTTATATTCAAAAAATGATAACAGAAAACTATATTATGGCTCTTGTGATCCGTCCATGCCCACTGGATAAGTCTACCGACAGTAAAATACAAAGAAGTGCACATAAAGCACTGGAAGATGGCAAACAGCTATTAACCCATTAAGTACCAGATTTTGCATAAAATTTACTTATTACAACGCATTATTATCAAAAAGTACATCCGAATATGTTTTAAAAACCGGTTTGTCAAATATTTTGAGTCCGATTCGGGATTGGGGCATTGCAAAGTTGAACCGACACACCAGATTGATAATCTTTTATTTCGAATAATAATCATATTTAAAAGTATTTTAACACGATGTACTATTTATAGTGCGAAATTACAGAAAGTAACAGAAGAAAAACTTCCTGTAAACACATGTATCGGAAAAAATAAATAAATTAACTTATCCCAATTCGGGGCCTACGGTTAATAGGAGAATTATTGTTCAGATTTAGAGAAATATTGGACATTTAATTGCACTTATTTCTTCTATTATATGTGTCCGTAATAAGTAATAAAAAATCGGAGATAATATGCAACAATCATGTATAACTTAGTTGTCGAACTAGACCATTGCGTCAACAGAAAATACTCGTTGACTCAACATTGATTTTTCTAACTAATAAATGTATTTGCGTTTAATCTACATTATAATTTTCGACCGTCATAAAAACTTCAGCTATCCATAAACTTTCAAAAGGCCAGACAGCAATTGGGCGTTTATTATCAACAATGCTATTAACTCGTTTGTAATTTAAATTAAATAAACGCAGACGTTATTTTTAAATACGCTATCTCTCGGTACAGATTTCAAATTGTACTGTGCCGTACTGACGGAGTTGATACATCAAAATATCATTTCAATACCTTCTATTTCAATGCAATAAACATAATTTATACATTTATATTTATACATTTTCAGCCCTTATTAGAATGTTGAAAGATAATCGGTATTGAACGATATTTATTTTTCAGAAATAACGATGACGAAGATGAGTTCACGCATAGATCAATTTCGAAGATGAACTCGCCGCAAATGGAACAGGCAGAGATTGATGATTTCGAAATTGACGCCAGCGAATCTGCAGAGGTGAAGCAATTATTTATCGTTTTTTTTTTTTTTCATGCTTTTTATCGTTTGGCAAAAATAAAATTGATTGAAAAAGTTCCTATAAAAAAATTCTTGTAAAATAAAGTGATAAAGTAATATATTTTTCGACAAATTTTAGAAGTATTTCGGTTGCGCTTGTAATTTGTTGCAGTTGATTTGGAAATGTACTTTTAAATGGTATAAGGAAATAAAACGGTGAAACGAAATAGAGGTCAAGTTGCAGTTATGAAACACGACTAAATATCGCGAATGAATTGATTAGAACTTGATTTTTTCGAAATCGTATTAATTAAATGTTCAACGAATTACTGAATAAAATTTCATGTTTACCTGCACGAAACAACTGGAGTTGGGCGAAAATGTATTTTTGTCCACGTTCAAATTGCTATACAAAATCACTTTGAAATATATAAAACGTGTAAAAGAGTATTTGGACTATAATATATATAAAAGTATTTAAGGCGATTAGTTTAATTTGATTTTATTCTGTTTTATTTTCATCTGTCACCGGAATCAATCAATAAAGTGCAAGCACTGACAGCACTTAATTCAGCTGACTTAAAAAGCACTGTTATCCCGAGTGGGAAGGTTAGTTTACCCAATGTGCTTGATCTAATCACAACAATCTTGGGTTTTGTTTGTTTTTTTTTAATTGTTGTGGTTGGTGATAATAATATTGTTCAGAGAAAGGCAGATTATAATTAGTCACCATTTACTCCACTTTGGTAATACCGTTTTATTTCGTTATTTCTTGTTTCTTTCTTTCTCTCTCTCTCTCTCTCGATAATTAAAATTTTCTTTGATTAGAAAAGGAAAAGAAATCTGATGAAATGGATTCATCTTTGATTTCTATGAAACTCGAATCAGCTGTCAGCGTGAGTTGTTATTTATTCTGTAACATTGGAGATTTCGTCATATTATTTGTAATTTTTTTTTATTAATTTTATTTACTGATATTTTTTATAACGCATTTTGTTGAGAATATTTATACATTCCCCAGTATCCCGTAGGACGACACTAATTAATTGTATTAAAATATGCGATTTATTACGCACTGAGACCTGTAAAATCTCCTGCAAATTGGATGCTTTTCTGCGTTCTGCTTTATACTGCACCGAATACACAAAATTGCATTGGTGTGTCATTTTATTTTTTACTGAATGTTCTTTTTCTTCTGTGTCATATTTGTTGTTTCTGAGCTATATTTTCCCTCCACCTGTAGTAATATTGAATCGGAATTATTAAATTTGACCTATATTTTTCAGGAGAAAACTACTGAACTTGAAAGTTGCTGCGACTGAACCAACAGTGTTAGTTTGATCGCTAAAACTTTCAAGTTTGCAATAAATTCTCTGGGTCTACGGGTACAAAATTTACAATTTTTTTTTTACAGCGGTTAAATAATGTAGACAGAAACATTCAGACTTTAACTGATAATTATGTTTGCACGATATTATGTAATGTAACTCTGCACAGTTAGAGCTCACTCGGCTACATGTTTTATCTTTGTTTATTTATGTGCACGGTTATCGTTATCGACAATTTCATTTTTCCCTGCTTGCTAGCCCTCATCATTTACCCTGTGGCAAGAAGCTTGACATTTATAAAAATGCACCATCCATGCTATAAATAGAAAATTATGCTTATAACCGGGTTATTAAATTGAAAGATTTATTATTGCGGAATGAACTACTTTATTCAGTTTGTGAAATAATAGTAACACCGTTATTATTTATCGCTTAAAATTAGAAACATAAATATTATAGTACGATTTTTCTGGGGTTGAATTGTAATTGTGTTGCTTTAAATGTAAATCTTTTTCCAAAATTGCACTGAAATATATATTCCAATTTGTCTTCAAATCCCAATGTATTTTCAAAAGTTTTGAATTAATAATGTACGGATTTCAAATAATAACTCCTGAACACTCAAAAGAATTGTACAGTATTTTCAGACTGTTCAATATTCTATAAAAGTACATATTCCAATACATTTATTTCAATACCATGTTAACTGCAATGGGTGACAATTGAGCTTTCAGGCTTTAAAATAAAAGAAAACTAAAGAAATGAAATTTGGAATAGTTGTTTTTGTGGTCTGCGAGGCTTTACTGTAGTCTTCATGGCCTTCTTCAGTAGCGGTGTTACTTTCAGTGTGAGTGAAGTAAGTGACAATTGTAAATCCCCACAAGAATCTCATGTGCGAAGTAACACTGCAACCGATACTGGTCTAGCGTTAGATGAAACCGGCTACTGGGGACAGAAGACCATGAAAACTGTAGAAGATTGATAATGAAAAAAATAGAAAATACTAGAAGATAAGAGAAATTTCTCTAATTTCAGTGTCCGGATACGCATAAAATGCTTGTGGCAAATGGTGCCGTCCAGCTCCGCCTCCTCTGGATCCGAAGTTGACTCTATCCAGTTCCAGCAACTGGACATCGAACATTATATCGGTAAGTTGGAAAACAGTAAAATTTATATATCAGTCTCATCGTTCTCACGGGAGTTTCGTGGTCGTTCTTGCAATCTTCAAACCCTCGCCGTATCGCCCGGTTACCGCCCTTCCAAAACCCCAAAAGACGCAAGCACCGCAAGGAGGATGGTCCTCAGACAGAGCCGGAAGAACCTTAACACAGAGTTAAAGTGCGAAACTGTTGCAAAATCTGTGCTTATACACAACAGTGTTATACAGTGCCAATGTCTGTTTCTGTCTGTCTCCTCTCACCCGGTTTGGCCTTTCGCTATAACCGGTTTCGCCGCTTCGCCATCTTCAGTAGCGCTGTTGTTAGCCAGCACTTTAGCCACTTCTGTGTCACACTGTTAACGCCGGTCAAACCGGTTATAGCAGGTCGCACTACTGAAGTTCCTCGGTCTAACAAAAGACAAAACCGGCGAGAGGAGACAGAAATACGAAATAGAGAACTGTTGAAATTTTTTTTTAAGTGTCATGGGCCTTACGGTACTGTGCTGGTTGTCTGTTTTATCGTGTCACTTTCCGACTACAGTACTAAAATTGTAAGAAATTTATGCAGCCTAATAATTAGCCTAATAATTAAGTAAATAAATGTAGTAACGCCTCGGGCCGCAATGCGTTTAATACGCTATGTATATTTATTGAAAATAAAATCTTTAGTAACCGTAAGCGTCGGCTGTCCACAATGTGGCGAATCTTGGTCAGTCTTGGCAGTTCATGAAATCTTTCATTATCACTGACAACAGCGTCTCCATTTGTGCAAATTCACGCTTCGGTCGGAAACCTTTATAACTCCCAGAGGATATACACTGCAATAAGTGCGCAGGACAACCGTGTATTAAAAGCGCCAGTGTTATGCGCCCTCATACTGTGCCACGAAACTCTGCGAACTATTATCCCGTATAGTGATATCGGTTATTTCATTGTAGGCAATGTCATGGACGATATGCCGGTATGCAGGTGGGACAAGTACCGATCATCTGCCTGTACGGCGTCACGATGGAAGGCAATTGGTCTGCTGTCATGTGCACGGCTTCTCGCCCTATTTCTACGTTCACGGCGCCGGGACTGACCGATTCGAATTTAGCCCATTTCAAGGTAAACCGGTAATATAGCAATACAGGTGGACCAGTCAACCATCAGGAGTGTAGCATTTTCCTGCATACCGTTTGTATTCGCTGCTGATATTCCTGTACATTTGTACAGTGTCCACTTTCGCAGATGCACATGCATCCTTACTGCCGATCCAAATAGAATATAACAAATTTCACTCATCCCAGTAGGGTAACACTATATAGTTGTAGCACTATAATTATTGTCATTTACTATATATTTTAAGTTTATTGGCTATACTAAGTTCCGATGTCCTTTCCAGTGGGAGGTAGAACAGTCCAAATTTGCTGCTTAAATCTACTCTTCAAATTAACCCTCTATGGGCCGAATTTTATTTTAAATCCAAAAATTGGGGGGCAAAATCAACAATCATAAACCTATATATGCAAATGAAAAAATTGATATTGATTGTCTTGACAATGTTATAGGATTAAGATTTTTCCGCCATCGCAGGAAAAAGCTATAATTCTTGGTAAAATCTCAGTAAATTGAAATGTGACCTGAAAGTTACATGGGCCCATAGAGGGTTACGTTTTTTTTTTTTCACTCTTTTATTGTTACAACTGTAAACTTATACAACAAGCAACATTTATGATGACACTAGCTACAATAGTCAACATTTAGAGGAGAAACCCACTAGCTATTTTATTTTTATTTAATTTTATTTATTTATTTATTTTTTTTAATTTTATTTACTTAAACATTTTATTTAATCATTTAGGTCGTGGCCACTTCCTTTTCAGGCGTCTTGGGTTAAGTTTAAATAATAAATATTTAAGGTATAATACTGTACTCAACCCAGTCTGGACATATGGACTCGAACTGTTGGGTTCTCAGTAAAATCAAAACTGTACAGAAAAAATATTAAGAAAAATAACCAATGCATCCTACAATTTCGCCAAAATCACACAGAAATTAAAGTCCCGTTTGTCTGTGACCTAGCCATACAGAATCACCCATTACTCTAATCCTAGCGGTACAAACCCTACTGTCCTTCGACATTTTAAATGTTCCCTGCAGAAGCCTGAAAATTGTATATAAAATTATACATCAATCTTCAATATCGTTAACAGGCCACCCTCAACAGCAGCGTCATCAATGACATTAAGTCGAAGGATGCGATCAGGAGGCGATTTCGTCTATAGAGATGGTCGAGAGGCGCAACATCTACGGCTATGACGGGGAGGGCACAGCGACGTTCCTGAAGATCGGCGTCGCCCAGCCAAGGATAATAGCGGCGGCCAAGAGGGCGCTCACAGAGAAGGACATATTCCCGAATATTCCTATCACAAATTTCAAGCGTTCAATCCAACATCGACTACGTGATGAGGTGAGCCGTTGACCGCGATTTGCATTACAGTTTTCGCGTCAACTACGTTCGGTCAAAGTGTCGAGAAAATTATTCAGCCAGACGGGGAAAAAGGGACAGATATGTCAAAGCGGAAGTCCTGCCGACTCCGTCAGAGTCAGGTCTGCGAGGGTTGGAATACCGTAGATTTCATGTGTTTCCGCCTTCTTTCGTTTGCTCTTTTAGGAAATTATTGTATTTATACAATTTAAGTATTTTTTTCACTCCTGACACTGTAGTCGCTTTGGCGTCGCGAGAGTGTTACCTCTCATAACCGCCGAAATGCTAATCAGATTGTCGAGCTAGGAGCTGACGGAACATCGTGAACCTTAGTCGGGCGCTGGCTGTCTCCAGCACCCTGTCCGTGTCCCACCACGTGGCGGTGTTCACTCTACATTCTGTTCAGGTGCACACTGCACTCTCGTCATTCGGGGAAAACCTTCCAGTCGCAGGCAAAACCTTCCGCGGGAAAAACCCTGATCCATCTTGCGATGGAGCTGTTCAATTTCAGTTTTAGGTCTTCTGAGAGTGGCCGTACCTCTCCTTGGCCATCTACTGAAACCGGCTGCAGAGGGTGATCACCAGCCCCTCAGCAGCAGGCTTCGCTTGTGAGTAGAGGCTACCTGGGAGACCTCCTTACTGGTTCTCACCAAACCAGGGGCAGTTATGGTCACGCCCTGACCGCCAGAGCCTCGTCTGTTTCACACCTTCCCTCCTGGCTTAACATTACTTTACAGTAACAGGAAGAGTGCTTAGCCGCCCACTCCACGGGGAGGGAGGTTGGCTAGGTGCACCGGCTGAAGGACCGAACTAGCGGCCTGATACGCGTTCTGTGCACCCTTCTATGGGCCCCAATTTAAGTATTGAAAAATATAACCGTAGGAATATCAATGATTTATAGGTTTATGGTCGATTGTTCGGTGGTCGGCTGTAACTGGATCGAACTTCCGGCGGCGTGGGCGAGGAGGACGACAGCTCCAAGGTGGGTCCGATCTCCAGGTGTCAAATCGAAGTGGATATCGCGTACAACAAGATGGTGTCCCACCAGCCGGAGGGCGAGTGGGCCAAGTTGGCGCCGTTCAGGACACTCAGCTTCGACATCGAAAGTCGCCGGAAGAAAAGGTACTTGGAGAGATTATACAGTTTATTAATAAATTCGGGAGCTGTCCGAAAACCAACAACCGGGCTGTTTTAAGCGAAGATCAATTTTTTTTTTATCGATTTTCGTACATTTATCCGCAGGCATCTTCCCGAAGCGAACGTCGATCCTGTAATTCAGATAGCCAATATGGTTGTGAAGCAGGGCGAAACTGAACCGTTCATCAGGAACGTCTTCACGCTCCAATCCTGCGCCCATAATCGGATGTCAGGTCATCAGCCACAATAACGAATCTACAATGCTCGAGGTAACTCTATACCTTGTGGTATTTGTCTCAATCCGAAAACGGGGGTCTTATTTTATATATCCTAAATATTGGATGAAACAACTCTCTGCCACTTTTCCGGCAAATTTTCGATTCCCCTCTTGTGAAGAACTCCTCAGGACCAAAATCTTATCAAATTGTCGATTACGTTTGGGTACAGCTAATATTTTGTTTTCGTAATTTTTCACCGAGAGACGAAAATTTATTTATATTTCTTTTTCAGAAATGGGCGAATTTGTACGAGAAGTCGATCCCGATCTGTTTACGGGTTACAACATCAACAACTTCGATTTTCCTGCTTGATAGATAGAGCCAACCACCTCAAAGTGAAATCGTTCACCTTTCTCGGAAGAATTAGACATAAAAAGTAACGACCGTTTTAAAAACAATTTAAATCCAAACATTTACGTTCATCTATTAAACCCACAGGACATGCACCACTGATGGTTTTTTTTTTCCATTTTCAGATCGACCGTCAGGTCTCAAATGTTGCAGAGCAAACAAATGGGGAAGAGGGAAAACAAACAGATCAATATGGACGGACGGATATTGTTCGATCTTTTGCTCGTAAGTTGGTATTCTGTAAGATTGAAAAAGACGAATGATGTACAAAATTGAAAAGAAAAACGAAAATAACATAAAGCGATTCTACTACAACTACTAAAACTGCAGCAGTAGTTTTAGTTAGGCTGTTCGACGCCTGTTAGTCCAGCATTTATCCCACAGTATTACACGATCCCGCGGGATGTTAGCGGTAATTGTAATATGTTATGATTCACGCGGAGAGGAAATAACAAATTTTAAATTCGTGAAAATTTTGTTTTCTTTTTGCAGGTACTCCTCCGAATACAAATTGAGATCGTACACGTTGAACTCTGTCAGTTTCCATTTCCTCCAAGAACAAAAGGAGGACGTCCATCACAGTATCATTACGGATTTGCAGAATGGGACACCGCAGACTCGAAGAAGGTAAATTTAAATTTGTAATTTAAGATAAAATTCAACTTATTAAAACGAAAAGGGCTCCGATAAACATTCGTTTTCTCTTTATTTATTTTTTATATTATATAAAAACATAATATCTCATATCAAATGACAGAGTGATGAGATGACACTATCCTTTTGTCGGAGAATCCATCCATCGATGGTACTCCAGCCACAGTCCTTACTGGACAGTGAGGAAATCAGGTGGCCATTTCCTATTGAGATGGCCCTCGGATTTTCAGGAATTAAATGATTTATAATATATAGGAAATTGCAAAAGTCTGCCCTTCAGAATTTCCCAAAATCCTACTAAAGAACCTCAACTGCCATTTTGACCGATAATCCCACAAAGACTTAAGCCAATAACAAGACAAGTATATACACATGACATGGTCATTTTGGAATGAAAGGATTTATAATATATCGGAAACTGCAAAAGTCCACTCTTAAGAATTTATTTCACCCATTCCACAACAACTTCCCAAAGTGACACTATATTCACCCTGATAATCCTACTAAAGAACTTTTCCTGCCCTTTTGACTGATAATCCCACAAAGACTTGTGCCGATTAACTAAATCCCTCCCAACCCGAAGAAGACAGAAAACATCCCGGAAAAACACAATAACAAGACACGTGACAGACAAACACCACACAGTACAAGTGACAGTGCAGCGAGGATGCCCGAAAAACATCCATAGTGCCAAAGTGATTAACACGCTGCTGAAGATGGTCATGACGGTGGTGGCTGAAGAACCGGCGAGAAGAGGCGGAAACACACGAAATCTACAGTATATTCGTTGTTTACAGATTGGCGGTCTACTGTCTGAAGGACGCCTACCTTCCGTTGAGGCTGTTGGACAAATTGATGTGCGTCATCAATTACATCGAGATGGCCAGGGTGACGGTGTCACCCTGTCCAGTCTTCTCACCAGGGGTCAACAGATCAAAGTCGTCTCCCAGCTCTTGAGAAAAGTAGGTAACGGGGAGAAAATCCGCCGTTCTTCTTTCGATATACAAAATGACAGTCTTCGTATTCTCGTCATTTTAAAGCTCGAAGAATTATTTTATTTCTAATACGCAATCGCCATTCTAGTCGACGCCTTTTGCAGTGCGCTGCTGCAGTTCGAGAATGCCCTCTCTCTCATGAAACTTCTCATATTTCATCATTCGGGGGGGCCAACATTGCTCTTCACCGATTCAATGTGTCAGCGCACAGCGTAGTGTCAGCACAGTTTGCGAAATCACTTCGCTGTATTTACTGTTTACATTCTATAAGAGTTCTGTCTAGCTGGTACAATTCATCCAAACAGTCATGTACATCTACTACGTTTTCCTGTGTATACATTGAGAGAAAAATAAAGTATTTGTTTTTCTTTTGGATTTGGATGGCCCCGAAACAAAGTACAGAGTGAAGTGAAACTTATAGTTTATTATATGAGTTAAAACAGGTTTTGATATATTCTTCGAGCGCGACTCATCGACTAATTCCAACCGGGGTCTCTTTTAAGATGTACTTCCGTATCTTCGGTTGAACGCAGGTATGCCGGTTAATACCCTCTAAACTGCCATAAACGAAGAGGTAACTTCAACTCGTTCACGTATACTCTCTCTCAAGTCTAACTCTGAGATGTTCAAATTTCCGTGGCTTATAACGGCGGCAGTTTCTTGATACTGTGTGGCCAAAATTGTTGCGACGGCTTTTCGAAGATCAACGTGAAAATTTATATATGTGGAACTTTGTATATATATATATATATTTATTATCAATATATTTACTTTTGTAGTCCATCGCTGCCGGCTATCTGATGCCAACGTATACTGGTAGCGGGAACAGGACCAGTTCGAAGGGGCGACAGTGATAGAGCCCATCAAGGGCTATTACTCAATGCCGATTGCGACTCTCGATTTCAGTTCACTGTACCCCAGCATCATCATGGCGCACAATCTCTGCTATACAACGCTGTTGGACCCCGCAAACGAGATAAATTCGGTAGGTCTCCCTATGTTTGTTATTTCAGGTTTGTGTGTTGTATCAAGTGACAGTGAATAGTGCAGTGATGATGCCGAAAATCATCCGAAATGGTTAACACCGCTACTGAAGATGGCGAGCGGCGAAACGGTCTAGCGGACTGGCAAGACAAAAGGAAACACACGAAATCTACATTATTCAATAAATAGTTCTGTTTCTAAGCCTGCACGTATCCGTTAAATATTACTTTGTCGGATTCTGTTCTATTTGTATATCGAGGGGTTAAATGGAGTCCCATTTATCCGTGACTTTGTGACACTTCAGTAATTCTACTGCGCAAACCCTACTATCTCCGAGATATTATTTACAGACGCCTGAAAACATTAGGAGAATAGAAAATAATATTTTAAGAAGGCGGGTTTCTCCTACGTTTGATTGTCCACCCGTTAATAGTGCTACTGCGACTTCAATGTGGCTTATTGTACATCAAGACTCTACAGTGAAAACCAATCTGGGGCATACAGATTCCAGAACTATGGGTTTTGGCCAAAACTTCAAATATTCAGATAAAATTCACACTGTACAGTCGAAAATATTAAGGAAACTGGCCCAATTCTAATTAAGCCTTGTTGGTCTCAAAACAAAATTGGAGGCTATAATGAGATTCCGGATAAGTGGGATTTAATTTTTTTCTGAAGGCTAGCGCCGACAAATATACGGACGACTCCGCCAACAACTACTTCGTGAAGAGCACGGTGCGCAAGGGCCTCCTGCCGGAGATCCTGGAGAACCTGCTGACGGCCAGGAAGAAGGCGAAGAACGAACTGAAGAACGAGACGGACCCGTTCCGCAGGAAGGTGCTGGACTGGCAGGCAGCTGGCGCTGAAGATAAGCGCCAATTCGGTCTCGGCTTTACGGGGCCCAAGTCGGAAAGCTTCCTGTCTCGAGATATCGGGGTTGGTTTTTGCGCACTTCATCAGAGTTATTATCGGTGTCCCAGAATTAACGCAAGATTTGAATCGAACTGTGGCCGCAAACTTTTCTTATTTTTGAAATACTGTTCAACAATGAATCGTGAATTTGGGACACCCTATATAAGGCGTATAAATATATAAGCATTCATATCCATCTCTATACCTTCTTTAAGGTCATCATTGCAGTTGTCTGCATCTTCTTCTGTAGCTGTAATCCTCTCCATATCTTTTACTCGGTACCACTTCTTCAGTCGACACTGCTACTATTATTGACCCAACTGGTTACCCCTGAGTTGTTTCTGAACTGAAATCTTTTACCAACAGAAAATCGATTCCATCACCACCAATCTCTTTTCAAAAGTTCGAATGCATGCTAAAATCTTCTCCTTCAAGTTGCAACAAGCTTCCGTCATTATTGCACTCTTTCCCGCAGTCCTTCTCAATTTCAGCGAAACCTCTTGTTCTTTTCATTATTTTCACCACTTTTTGTTTTTCTTATACGGTGCGTCGTTATTTTTGTTTTCAGAGTGTGACTTCGTGCGGGCGAATGATGATAGAAAGGACAAAACAGGAGGTCGAACAGCGTTTCTGTATAGCCAACGATTATGCTCACGACGCAGTGGTAAGTATTTACGCCATTGCTCTCCGTCAGCACGTTAAATATTACTGTGGATTTCGTATTTTTGTCTCCTCTCGCGGTTTGGTCTTTTGCTAGACCGGTTTCGCCGCTCGCCATCTTCAGTAGCGCTGTGTCAGTCACTGTTGGCACATTGGATGTTTTTCGGCTATTTAAGATTGCGATCAGCGAAACCGGTCTAGCAAAAGATCTAGCCTAGATTCTTCTGTCTCCTCTCGCCAGTGACTGACGCAGCGCTACTGAAGATGGCGGCCGAAACCGGTCTGGCAAAAGGACAAACCGGCGAGAGGAGACAGAAATACACAAAATCTACGGTATTAAATATTACTGTTCGAATCTTGTTCCTACGTTGAAGCGACAGTTGCGTTTCTGTCTGTCGACCGAATCAGAAAGCGCGTAAGATTAAGTGCGATAGGGAAATGATAAATGACGTGAACAGAAGAGGACCCAATAATGCAACTATGGCTATCTCTTAATGTCTACAATTTAAATTATTGGATTCTGGAACCGATTTTGTTGTCGTATTGCAGTATTTCCAATATTGTACAGGTCATATACGGTGATACGGATTCAGTGATGGTCAAGTTCGCGTTAAGACACTCGAGGAGGCCATGGCGTTGGGCAAGGAGGCGGCCGATTTCGTCACTACAAAGTTCATTCATCCCATCAAACTCGAATTCGAGAAGGTTCGTTCATTTTCATTAGTTCTGCCAAAATAATTCGGATTAGATGTGAACGGTAGTGGAGACGACAAGTGGGTCTTCAGTAGGCGAGGATGGGTATTTTGAAAGTATACAAATATGGGTTTATTACATACATATGTGCCCATAATTATGAAAGTGGTCCAAGTCATATATTTCTGGTTTCAAGATATTTAATGAATTGCTTTCGAATAAATTAACAAATATTTTTATATTATTACTACATTTTAATTTAGAATTTTATTAGTCTCGATTAATGGAAGTTAACTATGAATATGAAATTTTGTGTGAATTTCATATGAAAATGTTGTATTTAAAGTTGAATTGACTTAGACCACTTTCATAGTTATGGGCATATATCGTGGGCCCTCTATACAGTTAAATACGTCGATATCGTGAGTTAACATGTTTGAGTCTTCCATTAACATAGATTTGCGTTTTAGTCTCCTCTCGCTGGTTCGGGCTAGACCGGTTTCGACGCTCACCATCTTCATGTAGGGCGGACTGCCCTACATTATCCTACAGGAGAATTTCATATATCCACCCAACAAGGGTATGTCCTGCCCTACATTATATTACAGGATAATTTCACATATCCACAACAAGGGATATGTATTGCCCTACTACTAGGGATAATTTCACATATCCACCCAACAGGGGATATGTATTGCAATATTATCCTACAGGAGAATTTTATATATCCACCCAACAAGGGGTATGTCCTGCCCTACATTATATTACAGGATAATTTCACATATCCACCCAACAAGGGATATGTATTGCCCTACATTATACTACAGGATAATTTCACATATCCACCCAACAGGGATATGTATTGTATTACAGGAGAATTTTATATATCCACCCAACAAGGGGTATGTCTGCCCTACATTATATTACAGGATAATTTCACATATTATATTGCCTATACTACAGGATAATTTCACATATCCACAACAGATATGTATTGCTAATATTATCCTACATTATATATCACCCCAAGGGGTATGTCCTGCCTACATTATATTACAGGATAATTTCACATATACAAGGGATATGTATGCCACATTATACTACAGGATAATTTCACATATACCCAACAAGGATATGTATTGTCCAATATTATCCTACAGGAGAATTTTATATATCCACCCAACAAGGGTATGTCCTGCCCTACATTATATTACAGGATAATTTCACATATCCACCCAACAAGGGATATGTATTGCCCTACATTATACTACAGGATAATTTCACATATCCACCCAACAGGGGATATGTATTGCCCAATATTATCCTACAGGAGAATTTTATATATCCACCCAACAAGGGGTATGTCCTGCACTACATTATCCTACAGGAATTCATATATTGACCAAAAAGGGATATGTAGCGCTGTGTCAGTCACTGTCGGCACTTTGGATATTTTTGTCGGGCATCCTCGCCGCACCGTCACTGTCACTTGTACTGTCCAAAGTCCGAAACCGGTCTGGCAAAAGACCAAACCGGCGAGAGGAGACGGAAAGACACAAAATCTACAGACCGCAGAAGAGGTACGTCGAACCTTCCGTTGTCCGTTGTGCAGGTCTATTTCCCGTACCTGCTGATCAACAAGAAGCGCTACCGGTCTGTACTTCACGAGGGCCGATACCTACGACAAGATGGACTGCAAGGGTCTGAGAGCGGTCAGGCGGGACAACTGCCCTCGTCGCCAACATGATGAACACGTGCCTCCAGAAATTGCTCATCGACAGGTACACTCTCCCCGCCAATTATCCTCCTTTAATATTCTCGACAGGTTCCAAGCAATACATTATCGGTTACACTATTTGGAATACAGTTTCCAATTTCCTGAACCGTTCGCTCCTCGCCGTCTTCAGTAGTTTTCCGTACTGGTCAGTTTAGGAATCGAGCATTTTTTCTTTATATTGTTTCTGTTGTAGAGATTGGATTATAATACAAGGTTTACTCTTTTACATTTGTATTGGTATATCGGAATTTTAGTTTGAAAAGTAATGCAGCCGTCAAAACATTTCTTATTTTTCGGCTTATATCTTTCAATCAGTTTTTAATCTACAGGAATCTTTAAATCACCCGTTAAGTCCCAAGAAAACTGAGTGTACTAAGGAATTAGCTTTTTAAATAATCTTTATTAATCTTGTTAAATTATAAATTTTAAAACCCTAATACTAAAGAACTGTAACTACCCAACTGACCCCCTTACCCCTTTTTACTGACAAAATCTTGTATTTTGATATTTTTCTTTGGATTGTTCAAGAATTTGTTCAATGTTTTCTGTATTTGGTTCATTCGATTAATCTTGTTAAATTATAAATTCATAAAACCCCTAATCCTACTAAAGAACTGTAACTACCCAACTGACCCCCTTCCCCTTTTTACTGACAAAATCTTGTATTTTGATATTTTTCTTTGGATTGTTCAAGAATTTGTTCAATGTTTTCTGTATTTGGTTCATTGATTAATCTTGTTAAATTATAAATTCCTTAAAATCCCTAATCCTACTAAAGAACTGTAACTACCCAACTGACCCCCCTTACCCCTTTTTACTGACAAAATCTTGTATTTTGATATTTTTCTTTGGATTGTTCAAGAATTTGTTCAATTTTTTCTGTATTTGGTTCATTCATTACATTTTCATTTCGGTGTTAAGAGAAAAAAAATGCATGAAAATATATAGTAGTTCGGTACTGTTCGTAGTATTTCGTGTCAACCGATATTTCCTCTTATAAGTTTCTGCGTTAAACGTATTTCTCTGTAATTTTTTTCGTCCGTCAGTACAACGGCCATCTCGGTGTCGGATAGAATTAAAAAATTGTCTTCGGTACATTCCTCGGGCAGGGACCCGGACAGCGCGGTGGCCTACACGAAGCAGATAATCAGCGACCTCCTCTGCAACGGGTCGACATCTCCCAGCTGGTGATCACGAAGGAGTACACCAAGGCGGAGGACGACTACGCCGCAAACAGGCGCACGTCGAGTTGGCGAAGAAGATGAGGAAGCGGGACCGGGCACAGCGCCAAGCTGGGCGACAGGGTGCCCTACGTAATAGTCGCCGCCGTAAATCAACGCCGCCTACCAGAAAGCCGAGGTAAACACTATTATATATAATTCAATTATACTACAGAGTAGATTTCCGTGTTTCGGAAAAAATAGTAGTTCCTGAAATCTATCTAATAATTGTATCAAATATTTTTATGTTGTTATAACAAGTAGGCACCTAAAAATCCATCTCCGTTAGGATAGAATTTGAGCACTTTCATATTTGTCGAAAATAAGTTGACTTTTCTACTTTTTTTTAACTCTCTACGGGCTAATTTTTATTTTAAAATTGATATTGGTTGTCTCTTGACAACTTTATAGGATTTCGGAATTTTAGGCTGAAAAGTAATGCAGCCCTATTGCAGTTAATAATAAGCTGAGGAATTAAGCTTTTAAATAATCTTTTGAATAATCTTGTTAAATTATAAATTCCTTAAAAACCCCCCAAATCCTACTAAAGAACTGTAACTATCCAACTGACCCCTTCCCCTTTTTACTGACAATCTACATAGACTCAAGCCCATTAACAAAATCTTGTATTTTTCTTTGGATTGTTCAAAAAATCCATCTCCTGTTAGGATAGAATTTGAGCACTTTCATATTCAAAATAAGTTGACTTTCCTACTGCCAGCGAATCAATTAATCATCAAATTCATAATATTAATTTAACATTTTTTCTCACATGGAGTAAATATTTACCAGTGTAAGTCAACCCATGATAGGAACTAAAAATCTTAAACATGACTTTTCGGGCATGAATTCAAAATACTGTAAAATTCATATTCATTTTTATTGACGAACCTGTAAATTTTGTCTAATTGCAATACAATTAGCGTTAGAAATTGTTGGATCAAAATACCGTTAATATCAGATAATTATTAGGGAGTTTAAATGGATAGAGGTGTCAGTCACTTGGATGTTTTCAAATTATAATACGGCGTTTAGATATATATAATTATAATACGGATTTAAATTATAATACAGCGTTTACGTCCGCCAGGATCCGATATACGTCCTGGAGAACAACATCGATCGACTGCACCTACTACCTGGAGAACCAACTTTCGAAGCCTCTCCTCAGGATATTCACGCCGATACTTGGAGACAAAGCGAATCCATATTGCTGAGTGAGTGGATGAACTATATTTTTGGCGTTTTGCAATTAATTTCGCTTGAATAATAATTAACTGAACAATTGGGTGTACCCCAAAGTAATCGACAATTTGATAAGATGTATTTCGGTCTTGAGGAGTTCTTCAAATGGGGAATCGAAAATTTGCGGAAAAGTAGCGGCGGAGAGTTGTCGATAATATCGGTGAATATATAGTAGATTAATAATTAAAGTTTCTTTTTAGCAAAATAAAATGGATTCTAAAGTCAAAATTTTGATTACTTTTGGTACGCCTAATAGATTTACGATATTGTCCATTGCTGGCCAATAAAGTTTACAATTTTCATCTTTTGAGCTGATCCATATATCGATCCATACTTTGAAATCCTTCTTATCAATGTGTCATAAATCAAAATACTGACAATACGTCTAGTTTCTAGGATACGGTTTGGCCATATTGCAATTGTCGATTCATTTCAATTGCAAGTTGCCGAACGAATGTCGTAAATTGTATTCAGATTGTTTTAACATTCATTTAACGCTCCACGTTATTATTTTAAATCCTTCTTGAATCTCGTACTGAGTGTATACGTATAAAACGACTACTGGATATTGTCTGTTTTTCTGTTTTACTAAAGGGGAGATCACACGCGACAAAATCGGTGATAACGTCGAAGGTGAACGCGTTGGCCGCTTTCACGAAGAGGAAGGAGACGTGCCTCGGTGCAGGTCCGTTTTGCCTGCGGCCGAAGAGAAAAACCCACTGTGCAGATTCTGCATGCCCAAACAGGTGCCGCTCTTGATCGCCGAATTGACCAAGTGAGTACTCCAGTCTCGATCATTTTCTAACGAAAACACTTTTTTTTATATATACCTGTTTTGTGGTCTGCGAGAGGGTTGGAATACTGTACTGGTTCGTGATGTTTCTGTCTCCTCTCTCGCCGGTTAGGTCTTTTGCTAGACCGGTTTCGACCGCTCGCCGTCTTCAGTAGCGCTGTGTTAGTCACTGTCGGCACTTAAACACTGTTAGTCACCATATCATAAACACCGGCACGGAACAATGAACATCGAAAGATCGTTAAAATTATTACACCCGGGCAAAAAGGAAAAGAATTAGACATTATAGAAAACCTGGAGATCTTCAAACGTAAGAAAAACAACATTATAAATGAGAAAATTAATTCCCAGAGTGACGCCATATTTACACCTATAATCCTCTTAAAGGATCACACCATCCATCCCTTCTAACAATTTTACTCACACTTAGAAAACGGATTAACAAAATCCGAAGACAAACATAACCCCAATAACAATAACAGAACACATATATATAAACGACTGACATACTGACAAACATTACAGTACATGTGAAAGTGACAGTGGGCATTGAGGATGCCCAAAAACATCCAAAGTGCTAACAGTGACTAACACAGCGCTACTGAAGATGGCGGCGGCGAAACCGGTCTAGCAAAAGACCTAACCAGCGAGAGGAGACAGAAACATCACGAACCTACAGAAAACACTTTTTTAACCCTCTACGGGCCTAATTTTTATTTTAAATCTGATATTGGTTGTCTTTTGACAACGTTATAGGATTAAGATTTATGCGCCATCCCGAAAAAGCTATTATTATTTGGTGAAATCTCGATAAATTGAAATGTGACCTGAAAATTACACGAGTTGTTTAAAATTTAAATGAATCGAAAACAATTTCTGCAAATAATTCCCATTATAGCACGATTACGTATATGTATTAGGTGTACCCAAAAGTAATCATCAATTTGTTCTGTATTTCGGTCTTGAGGAGTTCCTCAAGAGGGAATTGAAAATGTGCCGGAAGTGTTGAGGAATAATTAAAGTTTCTTTTTAGCAAAATAAAATTAATTCCAAAGTCAAAATGTTGATTACTTTTGGGCACCCTTAATATATATCAATACATACATATATATATATATATATATATATATATATATATATATATATATATATATATATGGGCAGAATTTCTGCAGAAAATGGTCCCAGTCTCAACAATTTTTAACCGAAAGATATTTTTAAATTTAAACGAATCGAAAACACTCTGCAAATATTTCCCATTATGCTACGATTATGTATATGTATATATAAATATATTTATATAGAAAATAGAGTGAGAATTTTACAGAAAATTGCTCCAGGCTCAACAATTTTCTAACAAAAGTGTTGAGTGGTTAGCCGTTAATACCCTCTTTGACATATTCCATGCCCTATCTGAGAGAGTTTCCCTTTGTCCTTTGGCGGCACTGTAGCTAACTGGTTCAAAGGGCAAATCAGTAAACGAAGACAACCGTTGTATACCGATCATTGGAATCTATTTAAATTTTTAGTAATTAATTTCCTACAAAGTTATTAATAAATATGGTGAAACTGGGCCCACCACAAGGCCTCGATCCGTAACTTTGCTTTAACCTTTAACGCCAAACCGTAATATCACCAATTGCCTTGCCCCTCAGAACCTGCTTTTTCCGTATATACCTTCTCCCGTTTTATACCGGTATCAGTTGTTCAGGAAGAGAATTCTGAAAACTGAAATTGAATTGAGGAATGCCTAAGTCACACCCGCCGGTTGAAGCTTCTTTATGGGGCCTTTAGACTGTAGTGTTTGATTTTTTTCAATTTTTTTTATTTTTGTACTTCTTTTACAGGTACAGGGAACTTGAGAAAAGTTCAGTCAACTCTGGACCCAGTGTCAAAGGTGCCAGGGCAGCATTCACGAGGAGGTTATTTGCACCAGGTTGGAAATTCTTCATGAAAATATTCCTGTGCCGTCTGGGTATCTGTGAAATGTGAAATTTTATCCAGAAGGGAAAAGAAATCGGTGCTAATTTTCAAATCATTGAAAAGTGTTTTTGGATCCGCCTAATGAAAATAGCACTGTCTTGATCAGACTTTGAATTTGAAATCCAAATTTTGGATGTAACATTTTTAATTCATTATCAACTAAGTAATATCTGGCAGGATCGGGTAATCCTGCGGGAAGAACTTCGGTTAGCCGGGGTCAACCCTTGCTAACCGAGATTCTTCCCTCAGCATTAGGGGTACCAAAGTAATAAACATTTTGACTTTGGAATTAATTTTATTTTGCTAAAAACAAAGCTTTAATTATTAATCTACTATATATTCACCATTGTTATCATCAACTCTCCGGCCAATTTTTCCGGCAAATTTTCGATTTCCCTCTGTAGAAACTCCTCAAGACCAAATAACATCTTATCAAATTGTTATCAAAGTTGGCGGATAATTCAAGTTCACCATTTTTATTTTTTGTATTTGTGTTCCAGTCGCGACTGTCCAATATTCTACATGCGGCAGAAGGTTCGAATGGATCTTATCAACAAGGACAAGACCATCGACAGGTTTCAAAGTATTTCTTGGTAGAAGGGTTTATTTATTATTGTTATTGTTAGAAAAACACAAAAAAAATTTTTGTTATTTAAGTGATTTTCGTGCAGACACAATTGCAAGTGTAAATGCTTTACACAGTTTGTAAGATATATCGGTAATATTGGTGCCTGCAAATTATAAAATTAAAAATTCTATTTTGTAAATTATGTGAAATAAAGTAGTAAATAGTAGTAGCTTTTGAATATTTTTATATGTTTGTATTTTATAACACCAGAATAAATTGTTTCCACTGTTTTCTGAAATTGTACTCTTTTCTCTAACGCCCTTGATCATTACTATTAAGGAATACATTAAATGTGATTAATGATTGATCATTGAAGTTATTAATTATCATTGATTATTGATCTGTACTCGGTTTATGGGATCGGCCATCGGCGTTTTATTTTGACGCGTTTAAATAATATTTTCTGCTTATAGCGGTCTTCTGCTATAGTCTTCAGTAGTGGACAGAATAGTGACGGTGACAGTGCAGTGAGGATGCCGGGAAAACATCCAAAGTGGCGAAAGTGATCAACGCCGCTACTGAAGACCCGCGAGCGGCCAAACCGGTCTAGCGAAAGACCAAATATTTTGGTATTCCAAACCCCCAGCTAGACCACCAAACAGGTATGTTAAACATTTTTTCATGTTTTAAGGGAAGAAGCACGAGGCCAAATTCATTAAAAATAATTTTATTCGAAACAATTCTCATCCAAACAAAACTTTCATACTAAATTATTATAATTTAATTCAAACCAAATCGTTACTACCCTTACACTATATATATATATATATATATATATATGTCACGAACTTGAAACAACTTAAATAATGAAACCTCGTCCTCCAGGGGTGTAAAGAAAGAAAATGCAGAGAAGAGTTAGTAGGCTGTCACTAAGTTGGGCGTTCTCGGTTCGAGCTTGATGTTGAAACCGTCGGATCTCTTCAATATGATGTCGGCCTGAAGCTTCCATTCGTCCACCGGCTTGCCGCCGGTGATCCTGTACCTCCTGAGGATGTGCGCCAGCAGGATCTTCAGCTTGAGCATGGCGTACTTGCGACCTGCGTATCATCGAAGGTGAGACGACGATTTAGTACGGCGGATCTCTTATTTTACCCTCTATCTTATTTTACGAAATAATTATAGCTTTTTCATGAGACGGATAAATCTTAATCCTACAACGTTGTCAAGAGGACAACCGATATCAGTATCAATTTTTTTTTTCATTTTTAATTGCCGATTTTTCGTTCCCCAATTTTTTGGGATTTAAAATAAAAATTCAAGAAGAAATTGTTTCCCCGGCAACAGGATACGGTTCCTGTTGTCACAGGATCACCGGGAGTTAGCACGACGACGGGACTTCCGGCAGGTGCCGAGACGTACCTCGTCATTGAGCTGTCGGTGTAGAAAACCCGTCTACAGAAATGTCGTTTTCCGGCCGATTTTTCGCTAAAAGAACGCGGAAAAATGTACAGACGGGTAAGAGGGAAAGGGGCTGAACGAGTGGATTAGGATGAGGAGAAAGGCGGGAGTTGAACTTCAGGAACCGGGATTTTGCGACTTGGTCGACTGTCGGTAATTTGAGGCGCATTAAGGATGGTACTGGAAGGACTCTGGATGCGGGCTATTTCGTCGGATTTCTTGGCGGAACCCAGCATAGCTCTAGTCCGTATATCGGTTTTAATATGGATTTGTACAGTCTGTCAGTTCGATGTCCTTTTCAAAAGAGGTCTTAGCAGTCCAAATTTACGATTTAGATCTGTCCTTTAAAGTCGCGGTTTCGGGTTAGCCGTTTCGGCTCTGCGTTCATCAAGCTCTTCGGCAGGAGAAGGACGGTTACTGACCGACGCAGCTCCTGGGCCCGGCGCTGAACGGGATGAAGCTGTAGAAGTGTCTGTTGGCCGACCTCTCGGCAGGAAGTTGTCCGGGTTGAAATCGTCCGGGTTGGGAAGTTCTCCTCGCGTCTGTGCAGGGCGTAGATCAGAAGGACGACGGTGCCGCCCTTTGGGAGCATGTAGCCGTTGGTTTCTTCAACCGGAAAATCGTAAGTTATATAAAGCTATTTATTTTATCCGTTATTTATAAACTGACGTAGTGACGTTTTTGTCGACGTGGCCGGCTAGATAAAAGAAGTTTTGCCCAATATTGGCACTTTTACGGCCGCTTAAGAAGATATCCAGTGGCGTTTAAGCCGATAATGGATGGGTGAAAGATGAAAGGGACAACTGTCGGTATGTTGAGGAACAACAAACATACATCAATTGTTCTTATAACATGATGAATTTGATTATATAAAAATAAAAGGTTTAAAAAATTAAAGTTAACGACAGTGCCGCCGAAGGGCTAAAGGAATCCTCCACTCTTGGGAGAGTTCTTGAAATTTATGACAGTATAATAAATATCTTAAAGACGCTCTTGGTATACTAGTAATTTCAATCAATTCAATCTAGTAACGAATCTTCTACGACCACATCACTACTATTTGTTTTATTACCTAATTAATTATAACTCATCAATCCAGATTGTTACTGGACAGTCTGTTATCCAGAATTATCTTGTTAATTAATTTTAAGGTTTAATCGGTAATCTTAATACAATACCCTGTCTGTAATGCACTCCATCAAGTTGTTGTGGGTTTATGCCTGGCGGGCTTATTATAATTTAAGTAAAAACTAAGTCAACAGGCCGTATTCAGAAAGAGCCCAAGGAGAACTATTTTTATGGTCAAAATTGTCCTTTTTTGGGAATTTTCACTGCTACTCATCGGCGTTTCCTGGTCTAGAGTAATATGGTACAGTGTAGGGTAAAAGCGTACACTCCGACTGTCTACTGACTTAGAGTGAGGTCGTGGTCCAGTTCCCTGGAGATTAGGGGAACGGGAGGGAACAGCCTCAGGGTCTCCAGCAGGCACCTTTCCAGGTATTTCATCTCCAGGGTGTCGTTGAAAGTGACGTCCCTGTCCGAATCGCCGAAGATCCTGTCTATCTCTTCGTGGCATTTAGCCTGTATATAGAAAAAAAAAGAAGTTTAAAATACCCGTTTTGTGGTCTGCGAGGGGTTGAGACAATGCCGTAGATTTCGTGTGTTCGGTCTATCTTTCTGCTAGACTGGTTTCGCCGCTCGCCATCTTCTTATAGTAGTAGTGGTTCCTTCCGACAAAGACCATAAATGAAAATCCCAGCAGCCGAAACCGGTCTAGCAAAAGACCGAACCGGCGAGAGAGGAGACAGAAACGCACGAAATCTACGGTAAAAAAAACAGCCCGAGTTGTTTTTGAACGTAAAACAAGCAAAATTGGGTTACAAAATTAGTTTTGAAACGCAAAAACGGCCTGAAAAGCGTTTTTCAACCCAAAACAGGTTGAAATGCTGGTTTTGAACCAGAAAATTGGGCTAAAATTGATTTTTAAACGCAAAAACGGACTGAGAAGTGATTTTTAACGCAAACCCGCTCACAATGTGGTTTCTGGTCAATAAAATTGAGTCAAATTGGTTTTAAACTACCCCGGATTTGTCATATATTCTGTCAAAAGTGGTCCCAAAATGATCACACTTTCAATATGAACGGCAGGTGAAAGAATCGAAAATTTAGTTTTTCAAAATTTTCTGATTTCTCTCATATTCTGTCAAAGTGGAAGTTCATTACGCATTATCCAATAGAATTCGGATAAACCAAACAGTGGGAGAATACAAAAGAAATCCGTACAATGGATGGTCAGAAATAAACGGAAAATATACCTGAAATATATTACAAATACTAATGATAGATGAAATATATACCTGTATTTCTGGATAGGCCGCCATTACGCAAAGGAAGAAGCTGCTACCAGCGGCCGTTGTGTCGTGACCCTTCAACCGAATACAGATAAATATCTCGAGGATACACATCGATATATAAGATATGTATACGGCTACGAGTGTTAATAATTTTACCTCGAACATAATAGTGTTGACCTGGTTGATGACCTCCTGTTCGGTTATGCCGTCGTCGTTCATCGAGCGCTCTATCAGCGTCTCCAGGAATGGCGATCTTTTCTTCTCGCCTTCGGAGAGGAAAACCAAAAATAATGAAATATTATATTACCGCTCGTCGATTGGTACACCTGTTTTGTGATACGCGCGTCTTCAGTAGCACTTTCACTGTCACTTTTGGAGGGGCATCCGCAGTAGGGAGGGAAACAAGTGGGACACAGTGACGACGGGATGCTGCGTGACTAACGCCGCTACTGAAGACGGCGAACGGCCGAACGCGAAATCCACCACGTCCATATTGGAGTGTTGGCGACGTTCGCCCGGAATAGTGGAGTGCGCAAAAGTGCAGTGCAAAGTGCACCAGTGAAATTTCTCTTGTGTACTTGAATGTCGAAAGGCTCTGGTAACTATCTATGCTGAAATGAAAATAACGTATTTTGCATTTTGCTCCTCGTTTAATGTTTCCAATTAAACGTTCAATTCAGTTCCCATTTGAATTGATGAATAAGTTCTTCGGTCCGCCGTGAAAAGAAACACGTACAGTTCTTGAATACAATAAAGGTGGAATTCAAATTCTCGCCTGCAGTCGAAAGTGCAAGTGACAATTGAAATTCAAATAGACCGAATAAATATTTATAGCCGGCCTGTTGCATTTATTCATGTACAACTTGGCCGAACAAAGCCTGTATATAAGGAAAAAGAACCTATTATAAACGATATAGTTTCTTTGAAAAGTCAGATATTTCTACCATAATATATGTATTATCGTTCAGCACGAGAGAGCATGAGTCGGCCGAATAAGACTGTAAACGGTTCACATTTAAAAGCAATTTATTCACTGTACTTATTAAAGCGGCGAAGGTACTAACACTGCCACTTGAAGATGGCGAGCGGCCGAAAACCGGTCTGGCGAAAGACAGAAACAGCGCAAACCTACGGTAAACCGAAATCTATTCTCATTTAAGGCAAATGAAGATTTTACAAAGCCTTATTGAAAGCCTCACTTGGACATACGTCGTAGAACTGTGGGAAGTTTCCACGTCGAGACATCGATAATATTAGGGATACCCAAAAAGTAATCGGCATTTTGACTTTGGAATTCATTTTATTTCGCTAAAAATAAACTTTAATTATTCATCTACTATATATATATTCACCGATATTTTCGACACTTTTCCGGCAAATTTTCCAATTCCCTCTCGAATGGAACTACTCTCAAGACCGAAATAAGTCTTATCAAATTGTCGATTACTTTTGTGATATTGGCGACCTCAAAATATGGACAGTCGAATTTATAAAATACCATTCCTGAAAGCTTTATTCCCGTTTCATTCCCGAATTTTTCCCCCCCCCCCCCCCCCCCCAGAGACGGCTCAAACGCCACTTTCCTGGAGATCTTCAATAGCGCATGATGCACGTCAAAAGAGCTATATACAAAAAAAAATGAATTTTCCGTAATTTTACTTATAAATAAAAAGTCTAGTTTCAAGTTTCGACAGTTATCTATTTCATTGGGCCTTCCTAATAATTTATACAGGATTATTATTTGTCGCCGACAGTAGCATTTTGTTGTATTACGGGATATCATGGAAAATGTCCAAAAATTTTAGTTACACCGGGGAACTGATGCACTTTTCGCAGTGGAAGACAAAAGTTATATTTCGATAATTATTAGGATTTCCGTCGGTGGGTCTCTGTCGGAAGGAGGTCCAGACTGACAGCGCGCTACTGAAGACGGACGGCGAGCGGCCGAAACCGGTCTGGCGAAAGGCCGAACCGAGGCTAGACTAGAGAGAGGGGCGGACAGAAACGCACGAAATGTACGGTACTATACCACCGTTTACCTATTATGTTGTCGTCTATATCGTCCTTGATGCCGGCAGATTTGCCGAAGGAATACCTATCGTCCTGACCTTCGGACGGTACGACCGCTTGATCCAGTTGTTCATCCTCCTTCTGCTGGTGGTGGTCGCCCTCTTCGTCTTTTCCACTGATTCCTTCTTGTTGGAGAAGACCTGGAGAAAGAAACAGAAAAAAATATATATATATATTAGGTGTACCGAAAAGTAATCCAACAATTTGATAAGATTTATTTCGGTCTTGAGGAGTTCTTCAGGAGGGAATCGAAAATTTGCCGGAAAAGTGGCGGAGGAAAGTTGTCGATAATATCGGTGATTATTTAGTCGATTAATAATTGAAGTTTCTTTTTAGAATACTGAAAAAATACAGAATACTGTATACCCCAGTCTTATTAAATATTGTACAGAGAAATTCAATCCTGAATAAAATCAGGATCCTGTACATAATCAGTTGGAGTAACGAAATCCATTCGGGCCAAGGATCCTAACTTTTACACTACTGTTTTCTCTCCTTTTTCTTTTTTCCTTTCCCTACCTTTCTTGCATCCCTTTTTTTCTATTTTTTCTTTCCTCTTTTTTTTATCTTTTTCTATTTTTTCTTCTCTATTACGAGAGGAGGCCGCGGAATCTGATAAATCCGATATTACCTTGTCGCTGAACCTGTGTATGAGATCCAGAAGCTGTTCCTGGCGTTTGGCAATTCCCAGTTTGTAGAAGAGGGAATCGTACCTGAACCAGAGTCTGGTGTGCCTCAAATGGAGTATGTCGCACATGCTGAAACAGAAATGACAATTTTTGTATTTCCATTCTAATGTTATCCACTTTTTGTAATACATCCTGGAACTTGAGCATCACGTCAGCACTGACACGGGGCCTCTTCGGACAATACGCGGACGAACTACATGAATCGGTGATTATAGACTAGAACTATTGTTAATTTAGTGAAATTATTTAAAATTTATGTCCAGAATTTGTTTTTTTTACAATTAGTTAATTTGGAACTGCACACTCATGGAGATTGATGACAGTGCTAACAGGATGCTTCGACGGTAGCCTTTTAGGTTCAAAATTTTTGAATTAAAAACATTTTATAGATCGGTTTTCAAATATTTTTGGTAGAAATTTAAGGATCAATTCCACTTAAAAAATTGATCTGTCCTTATATGCATTAGGAACCTATACATGTCCTTATTTATTTAATTACATATAAATAAAATGCTTCAAGTGCACCGCTGTCTGGGTGAGAAATGACAAAATCTTGTCCTGCGTTAAAAAAAAATTGCATTATATTTAATGTCATAACACTTTATGCTATTTGAAAACACCTCTTTTATGAATTTTTGAAAATTTCAAATATCCTATCGTTAAACAGGGCGGTTAGGACAATAAAATGCACTCACTGCATAACTGCCATGGCGTAATTGTAGTAAGTGTTGCCTTGAAAACATTTTTCAGCTCCCATTACAGTTTCTGTAAGTAGAAAAAAAAAAGTCAAACTCAAATAGGCGAATTATCCTTGAATTGTGAAATAGATTAGATTTTTCCTTTCCCCTTGCCTTAAAGTATCCCTTTTAGAGAATGTCGAACGTTCAGCGAATTTAAGCAATAGCCGGAAACATCCGTGGAATTTCTGCGACGTCATTGAGAAAATGCAGCATCGAATTACTTTTTAGTTTTAACTGAATTTTTAAAATACCCCTTTTGTGGCCTGCCTGGGGGTTTGTGTTTCTGTCACCCTCTAGGAGACATCATCACGTTATCATGTTATGTAAAAAAAAATAGCAGTTTTGTTATAAATTTCGTGTGAAAATATCTATTGTCCTATTGGAAATAGCTAGTGTTTATACTATTTTCATGTTCAAATAATTTCAAAACTAAATCCGGACCAATAGATACAAAGAAATATTCATTTCTTTTCTCTTAGGCATTCTACTCATGAACATGTCCTCCGGTAAACTATTTTCATTTTTATTACCTATATAAAGTTATTTATCCTCACTTTTTTTGTGGAAGAAATACATTTTTCCATATTTTCTTTCTGTTAATACTCAGAAACATAGTTCAATTGTTGGCCAACAGAGGGCGCTGGCTGCCGCCGGTATTGAGAATTGAGTAATTCTCAATTGTGCAAATACTTTGGATTGCATTATTGAACCAAATCTGAGTTAGTTAACTCAATTAAAACGTTTTTAATGGAATATCTCGTTTTTTGTGTCGGAAGGCTTGTTGTTTGGTGTGCAGTGGAGAACATTCCTTCGGTATTAGTTCCCTTCACTCGGGAGTCCCATTGAAAAATACTCAATTTCTGATTGTTAAATTGTCATTAGAACGTAATATAGAAGTGTATAAAGTCAAGTGCACTCACCGACCAGTGTTTCGACAGTGCACTCGCTCATGTAGTCGTGACAGTCGAATTCTTTGTCCCCTTCCTTGGCCATCTTCTCGACGAGGGCCCTTCCCTGACATTGAACTGATTTATGAAACGTTTCAGTACGTTCAGATGGAAAGTGGGCGCTATCATCTTCCTGTGGGCGCTCCAAGTGTCGCCTGGCAAAGAACAACAACAGCGCTTAGTCGGTCGCACTTAATTCTCTGTTATCGTTTCGGCTTCGCGCCGTCTTCAGTAGGCAGGCAGGCGGGCGAACTAGTCGTCGTGTAGATTGCTCGTGAAGATTGAATTTGAAATTTCACCTGACGGCGGAACCGGTAACAGTTCCGAAACGTCGGACTAATCCCTCCACAGAGTAATGATCTGTCCCACAGGACTCCATTATTATCCCGGAATAATCGCATTCCCGTACTTCTTTGTTCCTGAACCAGTTGAACAGCCAATTCGGAAGTGAAAATAAGATAATATTGTCGCGATATTTGATTTTGCAGTAACGTTCACTGGGCGTTTGAAGAGATGTTACACTCTGCCGGTCTACTGAAGGTGGCGGGAAGCCGGAACCGACAATTTTCCAAAGCGAATTCGACTTTTCCAAACGAAAATTCCGACCAAAAGGTTAGAACACCAATTCGATTGTGGACAATGCGCGAGTTTAAATTTAAATATTTGACCGGACAATTTTTTAAATGAAACTAAAAATAATAGTATACTTGTAATAAATAATAAAAAACATTCGGTTGATTTACCAGCGCTGATTAGCAAACCGTTGCCGACACCAGGGGATTCGAAGTATTTGTAATTCGAACGACTTCTTGATGTGCACGTTGCTGCCCAAGACCAACTGAAATGAAATTTTAAAATTCAAGCATAATTTAAATGAATTTAGCAACAAAAAAAATGCATAATTTAAATGAATTTAGCAACAAAAAAAAAAAGAGTTAAATTTCTCAAACGATCTGCGGAAATTCGTGGGGAAGATAATTTTACTTATTATGTTGATCAAATATGTTTTTAAAAATCATTTTTCACTGAAATAAGCATATGCGGAAATTCGTGGACATTAAGTACCGAATTTTTTTCCCGGATAATTTTACTTATTATGTTGCATTATTATCAAATATGTTTTTAAAAATCATTTTTCACTGAAATGAAATTTTAAAATTCAAGCAAGTTAAATTTTCAGTTATCTGCGGAAATTCGTGGACATTAAGTACCGAATTTTTTTTCCCGGATAATTTTACTTATTATGTTGCATTATTATCAAATATGTTTTTAAAAATCATTTTTCACTGAAATGAAATTTTAAAATTCAAGCATAATTTAAATGAATTTAGCAACAAAAAAAAAAGAGTTAAATTTCTCGGAGTTAAACGATCTGCGGAAATTCGTGGACATTAAGTACCGAATTTTTTTTCCCCGGATAATTTTACTTATTATGTTGCATTATTATCGAATATATTTTTAAAATCATTTTTCAAATATTTTTTCAAATCGAGTCCCATTCCGTGGGGGATTAGGGCACTACAGAGTTGAACCGACACATAAGACCCCATTTCATTTATTTTGAATAGTATTTATAGTGTGAAATTAGTGAAAGTAATAAAAAAAATTCCTGTAAACACATATGTAATATAAGAAAAATTTAATAAAATTAACCGGTCCCCATCTGGGGCCTACGGTACTCGATGGGTTAATGAATATCGGTTTTGGAAAATATATTTTTGCGCTGGGGTATATATTGAATATATAACGTGATATATTAAATATTGAAAATATTATTTCTCAATCAATACTCACTTCGATATCTTTGGGAGCTGTGAGTCCGAAGAAGAATTTCGTCCCCAATTGGGCTTTTACGACGTCCTTGTAGACTGTTGAATATTCTCTGGCCAGATCGAATATCTCTGACGACAGATAATATTATTGGGAATAAATAATATAAATAGAAATAGAAATAACATATCTGTTTTGTGGCCTGCGAGAGGGTTGGAATAATACCCCTAGGTTCGTGGTGTTTATCTGTCTCCCGGGTGTTTTGCTAGACCGGTTTTCGGCCGCTCGCCATCTTCAGTAGCGGTGACAGTGACACAGTGGCAGTGAGGATGCGCCCCAGGAAAATTATCCAAAGTGGCTGACACAGCGCTACTGAAGATGGCGAGCGGCCGACAAACCGGTCTAGCAAAAGACCCCCCAAACCGGCGAGAGGAGACAGAAACACCACAAATCTACAGAAATAGAAATGCACAGCTAATAGTAAATAGGGCGGGGGGCAGTGGAAAAGGGCGAAAACCCTTCCTTTGCAGTTGGCTCGAGTGTTTTCTCCGAATATATCAGGATTTTTATTATCACTATTAAATATTAATTATAATTAGCTTAATCCAGAAACATTGTATAACATTTCCTGCGAGTGCAAATCAAAGAAAAATTCCAAAATTTGATAATAATTGTATTTTGGTCTTGAGGAGTTCTTCAAGAGGGGAATCGAAAATTTTCCAGAAAATTGGCGGAGAGTTGTCGATAATATCGGTGATATATATATATATATAGTAGATTAATAATTAAAGTTTCTGTTTTTAGCAAAATAAAATGAATTCCAAAGTCAAAATGTCGATTACTTTTGGTACCCCCAATACGTAAGTAAGTGAGAAATTGATCTCAATATTTCTAGACCGAGAAAAAATATTCGCAAAACCGATTTATAAAACGTTTTTAATTCAAAAAATTTTATTCCCGTACACGAATGTAATGTGCTCTACCGTCGAAGCATCCTGTTAGCGCTCTGAGAGAACTGCCTGTAAAAATCAGCAGATTATAGACATAAATTTTAAATAATTTCACTGAATTCGCCAAATTAACAATATTTCTAGTCACTGATTCAAGTAGTTGGTCCGCATATTGTGTCCGAAGAGGCCTAATGTCAGTGCTGACGTGATGCTCAAGCTCTCTCTCTCTCTCTCTCTCTCTCTCTCTCTCTCTCTATATATATATATATATATATATATATATATATATATATATATGATATACTAATATATAAATCATTGTTGTAGGTACCGCTATGCTTCTTGAAGAGTGCCCAGAACGCTATACCGAATAGGGGCAGACCGCCGGGTCCCGGTATATCCTTGGTCATCTCGATCTTCCTCCTGTTGGCTATCCTCCATTGGACGTAGTAGCCGACGAAGGAGAAGAGGACGACGGCCAAAATTTCCAGTATCATCTCTACACGTTCGTCCACGGAGTCCGGGAATCGACGACTGGAACTGAAAAAACCAATCGGAAGGTTCGATTTAATTCAATTCGTTTTAATTTGAAACCCATCTATTGACGAGGAAATAGTTGTCCTCGGTGAGAGTATGAACGAACTAGCGAAGAAATACGCATGCTTAACGCATATCCTTTGTGCCAGATCCTCTACTCGACCGACCCACATAGATCAAGGTTGAGGCGGGTTGAGCAACGCGAAACGAAGTTTTCGAAACTTTCTTTTTTTTTTCTCCTCCTCTCAAAGTCCTCTCAAAGCGTCCAATATCAACTCTACTAAACGGTGTGTGTACTACAGATAATTGTGTTAATTTAAATGGGCGAAAGTCTCGGCAAAAAGAACTTGAATTATCTGTTCGCGTAAACTTGTGGTGGTAAACTTTGGAGGGATTTTTCCTGTATTTTTCTCTACTCTCTCGCCGGTTTCGGCCGCTCGCCCCATCTTCAGTAGCGGCGTCAGTCTCACTTTGCCACTTTGGATGTTTTTCCTCGGGGCATCTTCACTCCACTGTGTCACCTGTCACTTGTACTGTCTAAAGTGACTAACACACCGCTACTGAAGACGGCGAGCGGCCGAAACCGGTCTAGCAGAAGACCGAACCGGCGGCGAGTGGAGACAGAAACACCGCGAAATCTACGGTATTCCAACCCCTGGCAGACCACAGAACAGGTGTTCTAAACTAGATTTTTCCTGTGTTCGGAAAAGCGCTCTAGAACGAGCTCCAGTGAAAAGGTTTTCGAGAATATTCGACTTAACGGTCTCTTTATTCGTCCGTACAGGATTACGGCCTATCCGTATTACTGGGAACTGGGAAACAGCAGGAATTCCTAAACGTCGTAAGGGTGGAAAACCACCTTCTAGTGTAGCTGGCTCGGGTGGTTTTGAGAACACGAGGGAAAAATCCCGACTAGCCAGGGGTTGGTAACGCCACATGTTAGTTGTAAACTTGTAAATAATTGAAAAACTTATGATTTCGTGTCACTGCCGAAATATTTTTTAATATTTTCCAACAATGAAAACACGTTGTTCCATCGTGTAACGCTCCATACGTGTATATAGGGTGTTCAAAATTAACGCAGGTGGTTTTCCAGATTTAGGAATTCTGCCAGTTCAGTAATACGGATAGGCCGTAATCCTGTACGGAGGAATAAAGAGACCGGTCGGAAAAAAGCTCGTTCTAGAGCGGAACACAGGAAAATCCACACCGTACCATTGGAATACCGTAGAAAGACCGGTTTCGGCCGCTCGCCGTCTTCCCACTTTTACAAGTGACAGTGGAGTGAAGATGCCGAAAACATCCAAAGTGGCGCTACTAGAAATTACAGGAAAAATCCTCCAAAGTTTACCACCACAAGTTTACGCGAACCCACAATATTTTACAGATAATTCAAGTTCTTTTCGCCGAGACTTTCGCCCATTTAAATTAACACAATTATCCGAACGCAGGAGTAAAATCCCGGAAAAAGCATGTTATCAATCCTGCAGGAGTAATTAGCGATTCTACCGGAATTTAGCGATAATACAATTCCTGTATGGGTCTCTAAGTGAAATTGAATCGTTATTGCGCAATTCGGGTCGCGCCTGAACCCGAAAACTGAACCCGTTCTGTGTTATTTTTTCTGTATTTTATCACAACTACAATAGCCACAATTATGTATTCTGTGCCACTTATTATTGCACCACTAATACTGGTCTTGGATTGCGCAATTCTCTCGCACCTCACTGATATATCGATACATATTGTCCGTTTCCGTTTTCCAGCCGCCTCGACACCACTGATATATAATTATTTCGTCGACAATAGAGCGTTGTTTTTAAAAAACTGTTTCTGCGTGAAAAAACAACACAAAGAAATGTCTATTCGAATTATGATCTCGCGGATATATTAAATGGGGGATCACAAGGGTCAACGTATGCGCGGTGGACGAAGGTCTTCTGGCGTTCGATTGTTACGAAGATTCGCACGATCTGATTAAACGATCGGACGTTGAAAATTTATTTTTCTTCAATTCCGGCATTACCTCCCCAACCCCATTTTTGGGGCCTAGATATTGAATGTCATCCGGTGCCTAGGCCGGCTGCGTCAACGTCTTCATCTGACATATCGTTAACGTCACAGTTGAATATACCCGTTTTGTGGTCTCCTCTCTCGCCGTTTCGGCCCTTTGTGCTAGACCGGTTTCGGCCGTCATTTCGGTCTCGAGGAGTTTTTCAAGAGGGGAATTGAAAATTTGCTGTAAAAGTGGCGGCGGAGAGTTGTGTCGATAATATCGGTGAATATATAGTAGATTAATAATTAAAGCTTCTTTTTAGCAAAATAAAATTAATTCTAAAGTCAAAATGTTGATTATGTATATAATGCGAGATTCGTGTATGTGCTTTTCTTCGTTCCCTGTAATTGTTTAATTCGTTGACCGGACTTGAGATATTATTTTCGAATAATATCGAGAAACTCTCCTCTCGACGGTTTTGTGGTCTCTTGCTAGACCGTTTTCGCCGGCCGTTCGCCATCTTCGTTAGCGGCGTTCAGTTGCGATGTCGAGCAGACGAAACCGGTCTAGGGGAGACAGAAGAATCACGCGAAATCTACGCTAGATCTTTTGCTAGACCGGTTTCGTCTGCCCGAAAAAACATCCAGTGTGCCGAAATAGTGACTGACACAGCGCTACTGAAGATGGCGAGCGGCCGAAACCGGGGTCTAGCAAAGACCCTAAACAAGCAGAGAGGAGACAGAGAAACACCGCGAACGCTACGGTACTATTATATCGGGTCGAAGATATAAACTTGCCTGAAAATAATAACAAATAATAACGCGCCTATCGACGAAATCGGCAATAACTCCGATATAATACTCTGGGTTATAATATTTAACGCGAAATCGCCTGTTATACACTGTCGAAAATACGGTATATTGTATCTCCTGCCACTATTGAAGACGTATTTCTTACTTCGTCGTATTTCGCACTGAAGCTAATAGATTAATTGCGTTGGATACCCCTCCCGCCCCCCCATGATATTCCGGATTTTTTCCTTTGTTCGGCTTCAATTCCAAGGGGTTTTTTTATCGCCCCGTCCACCCGAAGTGAAAAAGGATGGCGAATAACCGAAAATTGATGCTACCGAAGACTTACCCGAAAATAAGGCTGTTTGGCTCTAGAATCCTGGCGGCCGACTGTTGTTGTTCCTGTTGTTGTTGTTGTTGTTGTTGTCGCTTGTCGACCGGCGGACAATGTTCTGTGAACATTACCCGGCGGTTTCCTTTTATATCGAGCGTGTTTCCTAAAAATCAAATCCAATTTGCTGTATTATTAATGTCCCCCGTAATCTGCGCGTCACAGACGGGGTCGGCGTTTGTATGATAATGGGATGCGGCCTGCGTTTTTCGTTTTTTCTCTTTCTTTCCTTTGTCTATTCCATCCTTTCATTACAGGCCGTTTTGCCCCCTTTTAGAATTTCTCGTTGGAGTTTCATGAAATTACGAAATTTTCTTGAACCCGGGACACTTAGTTAGTGAACAATTCAAAGCGAGGGATGTTTTACGGAAAATCGGTTTAAGGCTTTCCCACTTTTCCGCTTTTCCACGCGGTGCTCTAGTAGGGGAAACGATGAAATGGCGAAGATTCGAAAAGAGAAAGCAAGAAGGCAAAATGAGCGATAAAGGAGAGAAAAAAGTTAGTTCGGAATTTTTTATATCGGGCAGTATTGAGAAAAACATTATCACGAATGCACCGGGAAATTGGAATGGACGAGGAAAAAAACTTTCCCGAAACATTATACTGCGACTGATGAACACTATAATCGTCATAATTCGTTTCTCCATTTGTGCCCACATACAAAAATACACAACCGGGTTAAATTTCTGACACTTCTGTGTTAAAACTGTGATAAAACTCGTGTGAATTTTTGTGCGAAAATCCGTCAATGATCCACGCAAATTCAACAGATAGGTACAAATATTTCAGACCTTTGGTCTATCGGGAATAGACCAGTTTTATGTACCAGTCTATTGCCGGACCGGTTTTCTAACTTGGCGATCTAGAAACAGTCTACAAAATCGTTTAACAAATCCCTACTGAACTGAAATGAATAATGATATATTTATTCATTCGTTCATTCATTCGTTCATTCGATCATTCGTTCATTCGTTCTTACTCGTTCATTCGTTCATTCGTTCTTACTCGTTCATTCGATCATTCGTTCATTCGTTCTTACTCGTTCATTCGATCATTCGTTCATTCGTTCTTACTCGTTCATTCGATCATTCGTTCATTCGTTCTTACTCGTTCATTCGATCATTCGTTTATATATATATATATATATATATATATATATGTATATGTATATATAAATAAAACCTCCCTATAAGTGAAATACAGACAGTATGCCCCACAAGGAACCAATATGACTATGCTACTGCAAAAAGGGACTAGTGAAGATGGCGAACAGCCGAAACCGGTCTAACCCGCGAGAGGAGACAGAAAATATCGAATAAACGCCATCCTCGGTAGTAGATCTCGTAGGCGGTAAACTTCGTAAAGTATAGACCTCCCCGCCCCCGAAGTGGAAAATTACTGAAGATGTTGCCGAAACTGGGTCTGAGAGAGATCAAGAGCGGACAGAAGATCGAGAGAGACAGAGAGGAGGGGAGGGAGGGATGGAGGGAGAGAGAGAGAGAGAAAGGAATAAAAGTTGAAAGTCACGCCACTGTAGAAGGCCGTTTTTCTCGACAAGTGAATGAACAGTGGGCCGGCCAGAACGACGAGAAAACAAAGAAGAAAATGGAAAAAGCCGATAAAACGATACATCGTTGGGGGGAGAGAGAGAGAGAGGGAGGAGGAGGGAGGGATGGAGGTAGAACGCGCCAGTGAAAGGTAATAACAGACCAGTCAGCGTTTTATAGAAAGCTATCAGAGTCTACCCATAGGCAAATTACACTACTCTCTGACCTTTCATATATGCAACTCGAGCTTTCTGTCCTTCCGCATTCCAATCTAATAATCCGTGGGTGCATATGAGTCGAAATATTATATCGGCCACAGCCAACAGTCTCTGTAATAAAACAGACCTCGGTGTTTATATTCAGATTTTATGATAATCTCTAAAAGACACAATTATCGGAAATATCGGACAGTCTGTGGCCTAGACTGTTACACCAGTGTAACTGTCTAGTGGTGTTCCAATACCGTGTCACTATATCGCAGAGTTCCGATATCTAACATTGGACAGTAACATAATTGTCCGCTTTGGACTATTCATCCTGTGATTATAGCAGTTTTATAAAAGTCGTCCGCAAGGGGCGCCACCTTCTGGGCTCGGTGCATCGTACAATATTGACCGATGGACGAAATACCAATTTCATAGCGTCTGGGACCCTGCAAAAGTGTTCTTCAATTATCCATAGCATGCTGTCGGTACTATTACTGACTTGGGAAAGTTCAAAGTTTTTAAAATTTGTTAAATGTCGATCCTGCGAACAGGAAGTGTCCGTCTCTGGAAATCCGATCATGTTAATAAACGGGAGGGAGAGTGAGAAGGGAGTGATTGAGAGCGAGGCGTGGAATTAGAGAAACGTGATTCGATTAGTATCTCCACGTCGGCGATTACCGAGTTAGAACAGCGGTAATAGTGATCGTGATTATTGCCCCGTTCTCAATTAGACAGTCGCGGCCTCGAAAAAATACTCAGCGTATTCGGCAACTTGAAATGAAGTCGTTTTTCCAGCACCTCTTCATTCTTCAGCAATCCATTCCCAAAGATTTATTTATTCGCTATATCGATTGCGATACCAATTTTTGACACTTTGAAACATCGAAGTGGCAATTAGCACTTTGTGCTCGGCGCGACTTTGTGACAAGTGCGTCGTCAGTTGCTGCTGCATTTGTGCATTTGTCCGCTACCCCGTTCTATAAGAAAATGTCGTACGCCTTGCCCAGTGAAGGCTGAAAATCTGAACTTGTTTCGAAACAAAAAAAATGGTTACAGATCCGTTTCTGGAACTACAACGTGTGCAGGCATGCGAGCCTCAAGTCTGTAAAATGAAGAGCGTATAAAATCCAGTTATAAAATAATAATTTGTTCGTTACTGGTGGCTGAGATAATATCCCAATAATATATTATATTCTTGAGGAATCTGAGTAACAGTTTGCAACAGTTGTGGTACAATTTTTGTTTTGCATGCGAACGAAAGAACATTTTCGGTTCCCACACTGTATCGACGATTTCCACTTTGTATTTTACTCCTCCTTCTCCTCCTTCTCCTTCTCCTCCTCTCTCCTCTCTCTTCTTCTTCTTCTTCTTCTTCTTCTTCTTCCTCTTCTTCTTCTTCTCTTTCTTTGCCTTCCTCTTCCCTTTTGAAAAACGTCAAAAGGAGACTCGAAAGGCCTCGCAATTTGTCAACTCTGACAAAATACGCGTCTGGACATTTCGTTCCGATCAATGAGGCATTTCCGGCTAGCCGCCGTTTTACATTCCTCGATAAAACTATTAAAAGTGATATTTTTATTATTACAATTTTTTTTTCCAGCCGCGAAAAGAAATTCACGGTCCCAAATATAGAAAGTATATAGAAATATCGGGAAAATTAACTCTCTGACGTTGATACAATCTACTTCCTCCCCAGTCCCAGCCTGTTTCCATAGCAGACCTAGCGTTATCTGTTATAAATGGAAAATTTTATATTGGAAATTTTCTCCAAACGCAGTGAAAAACAGTTTTCTCGGGGCATATTTCACCCGAACTTTATATATATATATATATATATATATATATATATATATATATATATATATATATATCCCTCGTAATCCCCGTAGGAGGACAACTGTAGGTTTACGTGACACAAGTCACTGGGATATTTCCAGCTGGACGTTGTTCAGCGGTTTAAAGCTGATAAAACCAATTAGTGTAAAGAATATGAACGAATTAAATAAATTAAAACCTTTTTTTCTGTAGCTATTAGCAAAGTTGGGGGCCTTGATCAATTACAAGAAGTGATCGCTTTATAGCGCGTGGCCTTCCTTTTGTTCCCTTCAGAGTAATCGCTAATTGGTCATACTACAATTGCAATTTTATATTTTGTAATTTCCTTTCTCTGTTATTATTTAGTTGTAAATTTTTTTTTATTATTAAACACACACTCTTCCTCAAGGCGAAACCGGTTTAACGGTCGGCCGATTCTGTTAATCGGATTTATGAGCGCTTCCTAACAATTATCTCTCTTAAAATTTTCTACTCAATTCTTTTTCATTCTGTTTCTCCTGCGTTCCGACAGTTTTGCTGAAAGCTACAATCCGACAGATGTAAACGATAGGGACGACGACAAAAATATCGTGGAAAGGGAATCGAGCATTCAAAGTGCGAAGGTGAACTCGGACCGATCCGTTTGTGAAAGGAAATTCGCTCCGGTTTTTCTCCGTCAATTTTTTCTATTTCTTCATTCGGTGAAAACGACACCTTTCAAATTCAATTCTTCGTCGGTCTCGATGATTGGTCTCGACGCAAGAATTGTCGAAGAAAAGAGTCCGTTCCGAAATATTAGGTGTACCCACCCCAAAAGTAATCGACATTTCGACTTTGGAATTCATTTTATTTTCGCTAAAAAGAAACTTTAATTATTAATCTACTATATATTCAACGATATTATCGAAAACTCCCGGCCACTTTTGCGGCAAATTTTCGATTCCCATCTCTTGAAGAACTCCTCAAGACAGAAAAACGTTACTTTTGGTATCCTCTAATAATATGTCGGAACCTGATGACTGTACACGAAACGTCTTAAGCAGACAATATATATAAGGGACGGATTAACTGGGATCTTTCCCAGAGTTTTACGCTAAAATACCGGAAATTGGCGATAACGCCGACTTCCCGTCGGGAAAAACCTTCGCCGGTTTATAAAATTCCGCTGTTATTCTTACGTAATGCGGCGATTCTATCGTTTATTGCATATTACGGGAACGCTGTTAAAATTTTTGTTACAAAATGGTGCTTTATTTATCGCATCGATTGTTCCACCGTGGAGGAAATTGGTACCTCCATGTCTTCCTGTATGACCTGGCAAGGCCATATATATATATATAGTAGATTTCGTGTGTTTCTGTCTCTCCTCTGGCTGGTTTTGCTAGACCGGGGTTTCGCGGCCGCTCGCCATCTTCAGTAGCGGCGTCCAAGTCACTGTCGCCACTTTGGAGATGTCTTTCATGGCATCCTCCACCGCGCTGCGCCATCGTGGCAAAGATAAGCGACACAGTACAAGTGACAGTAGTGCGGCGAAGTAGTGACACAGCGCTACTGAAGATGGCGAGCGGCCGCGAAATAGGTGAGATATTGTAGCGGCGATTCGTTCCGCGTCCCCGACCTTTTCCCGACCTCGGCCCGCCATATCCCTCTCCCGAATGGGGACCTTCCGGGAAGAGGGATTATTGAAAGGTAAATTCTACATAGACATTTTCGTTTGAAGTTTTCGATCCGATCCGACTCGAAAAACATTTTCGTGCGTTCTTTCGAAAGGTGCGGTCGACAACGCGCTCCCGGTAATTGGTATTTTGACATTGACTCTCGTGTCGGAAGAAACCGAAGTGAATGTCTCTACCTTCTTACTGTTTTCTTTTCTTTTTTCTTCTCCAGAAGCGACACACAGGCTTACGTTTCACACTTGTCCAACCGGGTTGAGTCACCCGAGTGTACCGCCCGTCTAAGGTCACGAACTACGGCTTACGCTGTCCGACCGTACACTTTCGTCATCGCAATTCAACGAAAGCCGAAATTTCGACAGAAAAACTCAACGAAAAGGGACAGCAATTTAAATTCTTTCGCTCAATGATATCGGTGGTGACAAAGCGAAACTTACGTTTCTTGGGGTAGAACACCTAATTGTACCCGTTCGGTACAAAAAATGTGAGCTCGAAAACCTCACCCGAACCAACTGACATTTCTCAGTTATCTGTATCGATGATTTCATCGAATTATAATAACGATTACCGGCCAGGAATGAAAGGAAGGTTACGAGACGTATGCGGTATTGAACGGAGAAAATGCCAAATCTGGAATTGAAGCATTTGAAAAACAATTTAAAATTGTCTCCACAAATTTTCATTAAAACGTCAAATCTTCCGATAATAGACAGTAGACTGTTCACCTGTAGCTAATATGTGAAACAAAGTTCTGCGTCACCACATCATCATCATCATCAGAGGCATCGTTAACGTAAAAATACCGCATAGAACGTCGTCATCGATTGAGTTCAAATTGATTTCTAAAAAGAATTTCGAATATTATCGTGGATAAAAGTGACACAGAGGAACCGATGTTGTTCCAAGAATGCGTTCCAAGACGGTCTACAAAAGGTGCTGAATTTTCAGCAGGGGAAAGCTTCTGGAAGCTTTGAAGGCTGATCCGGCAGGAGGAAGACCGACATGGAGAAGATTGAAGCTACTGGAGAAGAAGAAGACGTGTAGAAGGATCTAACGATGGGCTGGAGATGTACCGATAAGAGGAGTTTGGCGACTGAAGAAGTTGATGATAGCCTGATCCGATGGGAAGGTCGACATAGAGAAGATTGAAGCTACTGAAGAAGAAGAAGACGTGGAAGGACCTAACATTGCTGTGAAATGTACTGATAAGAGGAGTTTGGCGACTGAAGAAGTTGATGAAGTCTGATCCGGAAGGAAGGCCGACATGGAGAAGATTGAAGCTACTGGAGAAGAAGAAGACGTGTAGAAGGATCTAACAATGGGCTGGAAATGTACCGATAAGAGGAGTTTGGCGACTGAAGAAGTTGATGAAGTCTGATCCGGAAGGAAGAACCAACATGGAGAAGATTGAAGCTACTGAGAAGAAGAAGACGTGTAGAAGGACCTAACAATGCCTTGGAGATGTACCGATAAGAGGAGTTTGGCGACTGAAGAAGTTGATGAAGCCTGATCCGGAAGGAAGGCCGACATGGAGAAGATTGAAGCTACTGGAGAAGAAGAAGACGTGTAGAAGGACCTAACAATGCGCTGGAAATGCACCGATAAGAGGAGTTTGGCGACCGAAGAAGTTGATGAAGTCTGATTCCGGAAGGGGAAGGCCGACATGGAGAAGATTGAAGCTACTGGAGAAGAAGACAGTGTGAAGGACCCTAACCATAGGCTGGAAATGTACCGATAAGAGGAGTTTAGCTCCTGAAGAAGTTGATGGAGCCCTGACCCGTAAGGAAGACGGAAACAAAGATGGCGGAACCCGAGTAAAAGACTAGCCCAAGACGAGGCCGGAAGACCTGTTTCCAGTAACTTAACGTAGGCGGAATTTTCTCAATTTTCACCACTCCAGAAATTTCGTCGCATTGCGCAATCCCCATCCTCCCTCTTAAATAACCAGAAATCGGGTTCAATTCTTATACACAGCTACCGAATTTACGTTTCAGCCTCCAACCAGAATAAATACAATCGGCTTTCCCACGATTCCAGAGACGGCGATTGCTATAATAGCAATAGTCAGACTGACGGGGCGTTTATGTTAAATATATGAAAAGTATCGCCAAAGAGAAGAGACTTCTATAATAGCTTTTCATTCAAACCTAAAACCGATACGGTCGATATATTCCGTACGGGACGCGACATTATAAGATTGAAATTTTAATTTATAATAAGCGTTTTTTCAAACAGGGAAAAGTCTCAGACCGCTTCTGGCGACATTGCTCACTTTGTGCGTTCCGAAAAGCCGAAATAAAATATGCAATTTTCCAATCGGCCGTTGTGGGGGTTTTTCCGCATATTATATCAGTAAAGACCCCATGAATTTTCATCGTTTACCGCGTATTTTATATTCTGTAGAATCTGAAGAAATTTCCAATATCCTGAACCTTAGGATCCCAACATGAAAATTAATACGAAATTAACCCTCTGTGGGCGTAAAAATCAGCAATTATAAACCAATATAAAATGAAAAAAATTGATTTTGATATTGGTTCTCTTGATAACGTTATATTGATTAAGATTTACCGTCTCAGAGAAAAAGCTGTAATTATTTGGTAAAATTTCGATAAATTGAAATCTGACAACTGAAAGTTACAAGCTGATTTTATGTACCTAAAATAGGTGGATTTCAGTTATCTAATTCGGATAATTGAATGTGATTTCGGCTGTTTAATTATACTCGATATGGAGGCCGTTTTCTTGCATTCTGAATTAGATTTTGTATCTAATCCAGTTACATCAATATCTGGCCAACAAATACACAAATTGTTTTATCCTCTTGTCGAATCTCGTTAACGATTACAGAAACTTATTGTATCTCGTCCAGAGATACAAACCTTGAGTTGGTAAACAATGAATCTCCGTATAACGTTTTTCCTATAACGAAAATTAATTATCCCCATCATCATCATCATCATCATCATGGGAAAGTCGGACCAAGGACGTTTTGCCTTCCGCTCTTTCGCGTTTTTCCTCTTTTTTTTTTCTTTTCCACTCGATTTTGCCGCCGCCGTTTCATTTTTACAGCCGAATCGCGCCGCCGGCCAATTTATCCAACTATTAATGGCATATTTTTAATTGGGAATTCGTTCAAGGCGGTAACAATTCAAAGGCCGCGATTTGACCAATTAGCCGCTCGATAATCGACTCCATCGGCACAAATTGTACTGTTCTAATTGAATTTTATAAAATTAATTGCTTACAACCAACAGATCGGAAACTATTACGACGAGTTTGTTTTAGTTCGACCCTGTAATAAAATCGTTGAATCGAAATTGATCCCCAACTCATGGAGTACCATCGATGACAAATATCGCTCTGACTGAATACAAATGAGTTAAAATAATTTATAAAAAGACAGTAAGAATATACGGATATTAGCAAGGACGAAAGTTTTAAAATTTTTCCAAAAAAATTTTTAATGCCAAACAGAAGAGCTTCCACACAACCCTTGAGAGTGGTTCGGTTATATCGAATACTTCCCATATTAGTCTTTGTCCTACTTACTGTAGGTAATTTCTTACATTTCTTGTTCTTATTTGAAATTTTAAATCCTGTAAAACTTTCTGCCTTCAAAGCCCTACTGTGTCGAGGGTACAAATAGAGCATAATAAGTACAAAAATTGATGTTTTGTTGTTGAATAGGACTAAGTTGTTACGCTGGATAGATGGCTTGATTTTTCAGGGAATAAAGCCGGTCAATTTTCAATTTTAATTGGAGTATTTTAATATTTTATATTCAATTTTTCATTTTATCTGACTAAATAGAGGCTATTTGCTCCAACAAGTTGCTGAAGCCGCCGCTAGATGGGGTTGTTTTTTTTTTTCATTTTTCTGTCAAATGAAATCCCCGTTCTCTTTAATCCCCGATTCTGTCTCTCCAGAAACAGAGAAAATCCGAAGAAAGAACATAAAAAGACTCGAGTATATCGAGAAATACGGGTTACTAAGCCCCGTAAGGGCTTAGTAAGTCCCAGTCTTGAGGTTTACAGTTCTATACTTGAGGAACAGATTCTACAGTGTTCCGAAACTTGGTTGAACCAAGTTCCAGACAAAAATGTCCCTATACCGTTTTCAATTTTCGGTTAAAATGAAGAATAAGCCCCCACCTCCCCACTGATAACCCAAAAGTCCAGGTTATATATCGATATGTGTTTCATTCGATATCGTGACTTATAGACGTCTTTTGTGGGGATAGGGAAAGTTCGAGTCTGTATATTTTTCACGAATTACATGTCCGGAAAGTACGAATTTCGGATTCAAATTTCCTGAATGTGGAAAGAGAGACCGGGTAATTTATTTTTTCGGGGCGAAATTGATAACGACGGTTGAAATAGATAAGTCGCGATATCGATATATATATATATATATATATATATATATATATATATATATAACTCGCCTCTCGCCGTCTTCAGTAGCGGTGTTGTTTTAGTCGCTAGACTTTGGACAGTAGAACAAGTGGCACAGTGACAGTGAAGCGCTACTGAAGACGGCGAGCGGCCAACGAAACCAGTCTAAGCAAAAGGTCAAACCGGCGAGATGGGACAGAAACACCACAAAACAGGTACATTAAAACAAGAATAACGTTATCTAGAATGTTTTCTCGGTAATTTCATTCTTTCCCCTAATGGATTTTTCCCTTTCCGAATTCCGAGTTGTACGGGTTGCGGTTTTAAGCGTCCGCGCCCTAAACCATTAGGCCCGAAACCTGTCTTATTTCTCTGTGCACGTATATTTTTTTATTTTTTTTTGGTTTGCGGCGACTCGAGTTTTCCTCAAGAGGCAGAGGTTCCAGAGAGGCCGGCATTTCCGGACCGTCTGCGATTTTGGAATTCCAGGCGTCCGAGAATGTTGAAACACCTTCTGGAGTGGATATCCGTTACGCTGGAGAACGGTACGATAAAGCCAACGAAAGGTCGACCTTTCTAAGTATGTAAATACTTAATTTTAGTTTCCGTAAGTTAAAGGGCCACTTTAAAACTAAAATTGCCGTTTCACGATCCAAAATTTATCTTTTATGGCTATTCGACAGGCGAACGTGGAGTTCAGGATTTTCAGCCTGTAAATTTACATTTACATATCAAAACCGTATCCTCAAATTACAGGGTAAATCAATTCGTGGAAAGAAATTTTTCCGCAAATAAGCCGTTTTGGGTGAGAGAATGATTCATCGACCGTGCGTGAAAACGGAAACGCTACTGAAGATGGCGCGAAACGGAAACGCCACAAAATCAATGATATCGATCCGAACGCGATTCGATAAGTTCAGAATCGTTTTGTCCCCATTGAAAGTTTGTTTTCTGACGGCGAAAAGCCGAAACCAACAATTTTGCGCATTTGTGCGTAATATTTTCAGGAGATATTTTCGTCGGTGGACTAATATTGAATAGGAAAAAAACTGGTGAACTAAAAATGAATAGCAATAGAAAATTAATCTGCCCGAAAGATTCATCGTCGCGACGATGAATGATTGAAGCCCGTCTAATCTGTTGGTCGGATCTTTGCGGTTTTATAGTGATAATTGAATTTTGCAATTTCTACCGGCCGCCGCTGAAATCGGATTGGATAATTGAAATGTAATTTTTTTATTATTACTAAATTACATTCCAACCGGGAGCTATAGGAGATAATGGATGGGATAATCGGATTCCCGGAAAATAGTCGACTTTCCAGCGATTCCGTACTTTCCAGGACGCGGCGCAAAACCGAACGGGATATTTAAGTTTCGATCGAAAAAATTTCGCAATAATAACGGATTTTATCTTTCGAATCGAAATTTTCGATTTCGGCCCGACTCAGTTTTTCAACTTTTCGTCCCACAACTAAACCTATAAAAATGGCGCAAATTGTGCCAATTTTGAAGGTAAAACCTGCCTCTTGAATGAGCATAAATTTGACCCTTATTGGATGAATACAAAACAATCGTTACCCAACCTAATTATATACAGTAGATTTCGTCTGTTTCTGTCTCCTCCTCTCGTTTATTTAGGTCTTTTGCTAGACCGGTTCGCGGCCGCTTCGCCGTCTTCAGTAGCGGTGTCAATCACTTTTGGCACAAGTGACTGACACAGCGCTACTGAAGATGGCGAGCGGCCGCGAAACCGGTCTAGCAAAAGACCAGACCGGCGAGAAGAAACACACGAAATCCTAAGGTATTCCAACCCCTCGCAGACCACAAAACAGGTCTTTTAAACTAATATATACAATTTTTAACTTTATTTTCCAAAATGCCTATAACGCCTGTAAATCGCATTTTGGGCCGATGTTGCGCCTAAGAACCGCATTTTTGAGCCTAAAACCTCATTTTAGGGCCGATTTTCTGTATAAAAATCGCATTTATGGCCCTAAAACCGCATTTTGGGCCTAAAAATCGCATTTTTTCACCTTTTTGCGCCTAGAAACCCCATTTTTGAGCCAAAAACTGCATTTTAGGGCCGATTTTGCGCCTAAAACCGCATTTTTGGGCCTAAAATCGCATTTTTCCCTTTTTGCGCCTAGAAACCCCATTTTGAGCCAAAAACTGCATTTTAGGGCCGATTTTGCGCCTAAAACCGCATTTTGGGCCTAAAATCGCATTTTTCCCTTTTTGCGCCTAGAAACCCCATTTTTGAGCCAAAAAACTGCATTTCAAGGGCCGATTTTGCGCCTAAAACCGCATTTTTGGGCCTAAAATCGCATTTTTCACCTTTTTGCGCCTAAAGACACCATTTTTGAGCCAAAAACTGCATTTTAGGGCCGATTTTGCGCCTAAAACCGCATTTTTGGGCCTCAAAATTGCATACTACGAGTGGAAATTCCGCTCCGATGCAGGAAAGTGTTGGACGAGGAAAATTGAACGCGCGCGTCGAAATGTCCCAACATTTCCAGGATATTATGTTGAGGTATTGCATCAATTCAACGTTCTCCAGGTGCAGGTTTTCCTCGTCGGCGACAACTGAAATAAACGACATTTTTATTATTATTTTTACTATTCATTGAACGCAAATACGATCTACACCTGACATAAATGACAGTGTAGAATTGTGTGGGCGTAGAATGTGGGATATGTCAGTGGTCTTGAATTGGTAGTCTGGTACTCAATGTTATGTTACTTGTAAAGTGCCATAAAACTTTAAGCAGAAAGTGTCAGCTGGGCAAAACGAAGCAGGAAACTTTGTAATCCCACTACACATTGGAACTAAGCAATTCGTCCACAAACTAGGTCGGATTATCCTGATTTCAATTTCGTTTTTTATCCATTTACAAACTATATAATTATAAAATGAGGGGTGAGGGGGGAAATTTACCACAAAACCACAAAAATTAGTTTGGCATTTATCATATCTTTTAACGACCTCGTCGTCGGCCTTTTGACTTTATAATTATTATAATAGAAACGAATAAACCGACAGTTCACCTCTTTCAGTGGTTCTATGCAATTTTATGTTTTCTAGATATTTCGTAGAATTTTAAAAATTAGTTTCGAGGCCTTTTCTATGTTATATACCGATTGCTAATAACCTGATTTTATACACGGAATAGCACTTTGTTGAAAGCACAATTTCACTTATTCTCATACTATGTATGCTTTTCGTCCCCTCGGATAGACCTACAATGTATCGAACACGTTAATCACTTGTAGATGCTATCATGTATTGTCGAAACATTGTTTTTGAACCTAATGTTGAATTAATCTGAATTTTTCTATAAAAAAAAACGGAAAACCGAAATCCATTCGGGCCAAGCGTCCAAACTTTTACACTACTGTTTTCTCCTTTTTCCTCTTTTTTCTTTTTTCTTTTTTTCCTTTTTCCCACCTTTCTTGCATCCCTGTTTTTCTTTTTGTTTCCTTTCTTTTTTTTATTTTTTTTCTCTATGTTTTCTTTTCTTTTTAAAGTTTCTTTTTAGCAAAATAAAATGAATTCCAAAGTCAAAATGTCAATTACTTTCGGTTACCCCTATATATATATAGTAATAGAGTTTTACATGAAATTTAAAAATGTTTATAAAGTTCTGCTTCGGTTACCGTTGGCGGGCGTGCGTGAACATGTTACGGAGATATCAATCAGTTTCGTCTGTAGAACTTTCAAAACTTTCGAAAGTACTTCACTCACTACGGTCCCTGGGTGGGTTTTTTTTTTTAATTCGAACTTTCACGATGATTGGTCAACTTTGAACGGGGGAACGTGAAAATCGTGAAACACGTTTAAATACGCCAACTTTAAGTTGGGTTCAATTAATCGCAGGTCGATGCCTCTCAATTCGAAAGTTATATTTTTCCTAACGCTCAAAGTTTTCACCTACACTCAACTGAAAATACTTATTTTTATTTTAAATCAAAAAAAATTGGGAGCTGGAACAGTCCAAATTTGCTGCTTAAATCTACTCTTGAAATTAACCCTTTGTGGGCCGAAATTTTATTTTAAACTCTTAAAAAAATTGGGGAGCTGGAACAGTCCAAATTTGCTGCTTAAATCTACTCTTGAAATTAACCCTCTGTGGGCCGAAATTTTATTTTAAATCCAAAAAATTGGGGAGCTGGAACAGTCCAAATTTGCTGCTTAAATCTACTCTTGAAATTAACCCTCTGTGGGCCGAAATTTTATTTTAAATCCAAAAAATTGGGAGCTGGAACAGTCCAAATTTGCTGCTTAAATCTACTCTTGAAATTAACCCTCTGTGGGCCGAAATTTTATTTTAAATCCAAAAAATTGGGAGCTGGAACAGTCCAAATTTGCTGCTTAAATCTACTCTTGAAATTAACCCTCTGTGGGCCGAAATTTTATTTTAAATCCAAAAAATTGGGAGCTGGAACAGTCCAAATTTGCTGCTTAAATCTACTCTTGAAATTAACCCTCTGTGGGCCGAATTTTAATTTCAAATCCAAAAAATTGGGAGCTGGAACAGTCCAAATTTGCTGCTTAAATCTACTCTTGAAATTAACCCTCTGTGGGCCGAAATTTTATTTTAAATCCAAAAAATTGGGAGCTGGAACAGTCCAAATTTGCTGCTTAAATCTACTCTTGAAATTAACCCTCTGTGGGCCGAATTTTTATTTTAAATCCGAAAAAATTGGGGTGAACGAAAAATCAGCAATTATAGACCTGTATACGCGAGATGAAAAAAAATTGATATTGCATAGAAAAAAGCTATAATTATTTGGTAAAATCTCGATAAATTGAAACGTGAACTGAAATTTACGCTGGCCCATTGAGGAGGGTCAAGTTCCGCAACTGAGGCCGAAAACCTAATCTATTGGAGAAATTATGCAGTAAAATGCACCTGTAATTGTGCACGACCTGTTTCGTCCGCTCGCCGTCTTCAGTAGCAGTGCCAACCTATTTCATCCGTTAGTATTGCGGTCTAAATGAATGCTTGACAGTGCAAACGAAGCCTCCGGAGGCTCCGCTACTGAGGAAACTGGCGAACGGCCGAAACCCATTTCGGACTATTCCTCGTATTCGGCCTCCGCGAATCAAATTTATGACACTGCAAGGTCCGTTTTTTTTACGATACCGTTTTCTTGAATTACACCAGAATTACGCTGAATGCTGCCGGTAGATATCCTGCCGAATAAATAAATTGAATATTGTCGTTTCCTCCTTTCATGTGTTAAAATTCAGCTTTTTCTTTCGATTTCGGTTCAGTGTGCATTGGGCCACTGCGAAAATATTCAATACCCAAGTTATTACCCAATTAATTACTATAGTTGAGCGCAATTTACGCTCACGTTCCGAGCATTTCAGAGTGCATTTCTTTAACTTTATTTATTTCAAGGTTTCAAGGTGTTGTTATTATTTTTTCCTCGAAGTTACAATTTCCTATTGGGAGTGTTCAACTCCCAGTGAGTGAGTTGGAAATATACAGAATTGAAATACATATTGTTACGAGATACTTTACAACCCATTAAGTACCGTAGGCCCAAAATGGGGTTCAGTTAATTTTTTTAATTTTTCTGATACGACCTACGTGTTTACAGGAAGTTTTTTTTTTTTTTTAATTACCTTCAGTAATATCACATTATAAATACTACATCGTGTTAAAATACCTGTAATTATGATTATTATCCGAAATAAACGATGATCGGTCTCATATGTCGATTCAAACTCTGCAGTGTCCCAATCCACGGAATGGGGGCTTAAAAACATAATATTTGACGAACCGATTTTTAAAAACGTATTCCGAGATACCGTTCGATGATGGCGCTTCGCAATGAGTGAATTTTGTGCAAAATTTTCCGGAAAAAAATTCGGCATCACCGACTTTTTTATATAATAATTCCTATTCCATATGTTATAATATACCTTTTGAAATGAAATTTCCAAATTTCACTTCGCACATATTTCGCCGCCAGATTATGTAGTGTGTCCCGAAATTGACGCAAGATTTGAATCGAAGTCTGGCCGCCGAAATTTTTTATTTTTAAAATATTTTACTTTTACTTAAAAACTTTTACTTGACCCTAAACCATCGGCTGTCAAAGCAGTTTTTTTCATTAGGATCGCCAACTCTACAGTAAAAATTGTGGTAAATTCAAATTTTGCGTTAATTTTGAGACACCCCTATACATATTGTCTACTGTGTGTGTTCCGTTGCGTATTTAAAGTAAAAAGTGAAGGCCACCAGGTTAGACAGATATTGAATAACACTCGGAAAACAGTTTCAAAACGTCAAACTGTAATTGGAACCCGACTAAATTAGAAGCGAAGCGCTAAATGCGCTTATTCGGAGGAGCGAAACGGTCAAGATAACGCTAAGTTGTGAACAATTCGAGTGAAAAAGTTGTAATTTTCGGATATCTCCCGAAAACCGATTGTTATAACGCATTAGGAATAATGCATCAATTAAAATGAAGCATTGAGTGATACTACCGGCATTAGGAACACTTTACTTGAGCTGACTTTATTCGAGAATATATTTTCACGGCCACAGTGCAAATTCATCGTTGTGATGATTCAAAGAAATAAAACAGAAAATCGCAAGGTCAGTTAGCCACTGATCGCAGTTGGACGAACGTCATAAGATGGGTCGGTTCCATAAAATTATGATGCGTCCATCTCAGAATTGGCCGAAACACAATTGAGCAATACGGGCTGTTACGCGCTATTGCGAAATACAAATTTTCGTCTGTATCTCTGAGACCGGCTTATTTAGTATCATCAATTGATGGACGGTCAGTTATGACGTTCTTTGGGCGATGTTATTGGGAAGATTCCGCCGTTGGGATTGTTGGCCAACAGCTCTAGGCGTTATTGCGTCAATACCAAGGTCGGTTGCGTAACCGTCGTCAAGGTACAATTGAACGGGCTACCTACCGACCGTTTTAACGCGTTATATATATCACGTTTCCGTTTAATAAGAGACGGTCAGTTCGCGGGGAAAAATTCTGGCGAAAACTACCGATTACAGACATGTCAGAGCGAATGCAACGGCGGCCGTTTTGCGCCAACAATCAATTTATAATGAATCATACTTTCTGCCACTGCCGGACGAACATATTTCATTGTCAATGGACCACCGACAACGTACTGACCGAGTGCAACAATGAAATACTGACAAACCGAAATACTGATGAACTGTAAATGCTGCACGAGTGCAATGATGACAAATCGCAATACTGACTAATTACGCAATTGTATTAACAAACTGTAATGTTGACAATGTTCAATACTGACCCATTGCAATACTTACTGGGAAATTGCAATACCGGACCATTGCAATGCTGACAAACTGTAATATTGAAAAGTTCAATACTAACAATATGCAATTCTGACAAGCTGCAATACTGACTGATTGCAACATGAACATACTGCAATATTGACAAAGTTCAATACCAACAATATGTAATACTGACAAGCTGCAATACTGACTAATTGCAATATTAACAAAGTTCAATACTGACAAACTGCAATATTGACAAAGTTTAATACTGACAAACTAGAATATTGACAATCTGCAATACTGACTAATCGAAAATATTTGCTATTTGCAAATATGACTTGCAATTGCAATATTGACTGAAAAAATAAACTGCAATATTGACAAACTGCAATTGACAATCTATTGACAACTGCAAATTGCAAATTGCAATATTGACAAAAATATTGACAATAATGACTAATTCCAATACTGACAAACTGCAATACTGACAATCTGCGATACTGACTAATTAAAATACTGATAAACTGCAATATTGACAAACTGCAATACTGACAATCTGCAATACTGACTAATTCCAATACTTACAAACTGCAATAGTGACTTATTGCAATATTAAAATACTGCAATATTGACAAAGTTTAATATTGACAATCTGCAATAATGACTAATTCCAATACTGACAAACTGCAATACTGACAATCTGCGATACTGACTAATTAAAATACTGATAAACTGCAATATTGACAAACTGCAATACTGACTGATTGCAATATTAACATACTGCAATATTGACGAATTCCAATACTGACCGAATCTTCTTTAGATTATGACTTGAGATGTTGAGAGTGTTTGAGGCGGAAGGTGAAATTGAAGCGGGGCAAAGTGAAAGTTGCGCAATCGGGCCCAATTTCATACGCGTATTTTATAAAGAATTGTCGCCATTGTTGACGGGAATATGCTCGATTTTCTACGCTCCCGTAATTTCCTTAATTTCACAATTGCGCAATCTCATCCTCCCTGGTGCAACAGAGACATTCCCGGGGGTGGGCGGGGAGGGACCAACAAAATAAATAGGACGTCGTTCGGACACTCCAATTCCGCTCTATTCCCAATTCTATTGTACTTTTCTATGCGGCCATATAATAATAATAATAATAGTGTTAATAGTGCTGCTGGTAAACAGTGCGCAATAGTGGAACAGACAGGACGTTGAGCAATTTTTATTCAATTCACGTATTTCTGTTATTGCGCCGGACAAAAGTGGAGTATCGTTCGAAACGAGAAAAGTTCATTTTGTCCACTACTGAATCAGAGGCTGGGGTATTTTTGAATTTTCCCAATTTTCAAAATGAGCTCGTACGCGAACGTATCGGTACGTGTTACTGCAACAGGGAGCGATAACAAATCGTTTCCTTTGCCCGCCGTTCGGACATTCGGAAGGGTGAACGGCCGACGGGCGGCTTCAATAGCCGGTCACTTGAATGGCAGAAGACGGCGTGGCAGTCACGTTCAGTTATGCGAACGGCCCTTTGTCATGCCAGTTGCCGTTATGTGTTGTTGTTGTTTTTTCCCCGGTTCCTTCAATAAAAGCACGCTGTCGGCACTTTCACCCCTGTCTCTGGGGCTCCGGCGGATATAAGTCCGCTTGGGTACGAACAAAATCGAAAGTTTCCTGCCGGCGGAATTCCCCGGCGCGATGAGTCTCAGGACGCTTACAGAACGCTACCGGCGGTGGCGAGAAGCCGGAACCGGTGCGGTTGAGATTATTCATTCAATAGGGCCGGGGATGGTAGGCGAGAATCGGAAATAAATTTACGAAACTGATAGCATACAACACCGAAGTAGAAATTGGCATGATGAAAACTGCAGTGGTTAAGGCAGCAAAACTTGACGCATTTCAGCGTTGAATACAACTTTTCCGGTCAAATACAACATATTCCCGGTAGAATCCAACGTTTTTCCCAGTTAAATACAACTTTTCCCGGTTTAAATCATACTTTTCCCTTTCAATACAACTTTCTCTCGGATAAATACAACTTTTCTGAAATCATATTTCCCGCCGGTCAAATACAACATATTCCCAGTAGAATCCAACGTTTTTCCCAGTTAAATACAACTTTTTCCGGTTTAAATCATACTTTTCCTTTCAAATACAACCCTTCTCGGATAAATACAACTTTTTCCCGTTGAAATCATACGTTTTCCCGGTCAAATCACACTTCTCCTGCAGTCAAATACAACATATTCCCCGTCGAACCAACATTTCTCCCAGTTAAATACAACATTTTCCGGTTTAAATCATACTTTTCCCTTTGAAATACAACTTTTCCCGTTGAAATCATACGTTTTGCCGGTCAAATACACTTTTCCCGGATATATACAACTTTTTCCCAGTCAAATACAACATATTCCCAGTAGAATCCAACATTTTTCCCAGTTAAATACAACTTTTCCGGTTTAAATCATACTTTTTCCCTTTCGAATACAACTTTTCCCGTTGAAATCATACGTTTTGCCACAACTTTTTCCCAGTCAAATACAACATATTCCCAGTAGAATCCAACATTTTTCCCAGTTAAATACAACTTTTTCCGGTTTAAATCATACTTTTCCCGGTCAAATACAACCTTTTCTCGGATAAATACAACTTTTTCCCAGTCAAATACAACATATTCCCAGTAGAATCCAATTTTTCTCGGATAAACACAACTTTTTCCCGTTTAAATCATACTTTCTCCCGGTCAAATACAACTTTTTCCCGTTGATATAATACGTTTCTTCCGGTCAAATACAACTTTTTTCCCAGTAAATACAACATATCCCCAGTAAAATTAAACTTTTTCCCAATTACATACAACTCTTTCCCAGATAAATACAACCGTTTCCCAACCAACTACGACTTTCTCTCGCAGCCGAATAAACTTTTCTTTTGTAGTCAAATACAAACGTATACCCAGTCAAATCTAACATTTTCCCAGTTGAATGAAACTTTTCAACGATAAAGTGAAATCGTGAACCCGATTCAACATTCTTGCCGCCCATTCAGGAATTGATAAAAATATGACTTCTTTTTGTTAAATTTTTTTTTATTTATATTCAGTGAAAGCACGCTTTTCACAACTGAGCATCGGTGTACTTTTGAGGGGCCATTGAAAAATATTAAATATTATTTTCCAAAATCGACCGGAAGACAATTGGTACTCCGGACATTGAATACCGATACAGTTTTATTTCAATTACTTTACGTCGATCTCAACGGGATACTTCAACCTTTAGTCGACCTCGGTTTTATGAATATGAGACTGAAATGGAGCGGTTATAAAATTTCATCGATAGCATTTTCGACAGCCGATCCGCCCGTTCGAAATACGGTATCGGTTTTCGTTCAGTGGCGGGCGGTTTCGATTTCGAGCGTCGGAAAATAAACTGTCAAACATTTATATAAATATGTCACGCCGTCCGGAACATTTCCCGGACGGTGTAACGGCGGTCACGTTCAGTAATTTTCGCCGAAGTCGTTTGCCACTCAACCAATAAATAGTAGTGGTTGTGTTTTGATAGCGCATTAAATCTTCATTAAACCGGTGATTAACTTATGCATTCCGTTTTCCCGAATTTCCCGGAATTTCAACCTCAAGTTTGAAAATTCAGCAATATGATGAGCTCATCGATTGCAATTCCAGAAAAAGAGAAATAATCTTGAATTTTCCCGGAAATATTAGATTGGGACAGGGGGTCGGGGGGCGTTTTCAAAATAAAATTTTTTTACGCGGGCCGCACATTCAAGATTTAGCTTAAATATAGCTAGCTTTTATATCCGTACACGAGTATAGATATTATTGAAAATAGATATAGAAAAAATTAATTTTTATCGACGCGCTATAATAACAAATAGTGTCGGAGAAATTTTACAATTCTTAAAATGGAGAAAAAAAATTACATTAAATTTCAACGCGCTTTTTGTTGCTCAATATTTTTCGAGACTATACTTATCTACTATATATAATCTATATATCTATACTATATATATATATATATATATATATATATATATATATATATATATATATATATATATATAGTAGATTTCGTGGTGTCTGTTGGTCTTTCTCAGTTTCAGACTAATGTTAGTTTTAGACGCAAAATCGGCCCGAAAATGCGGTTTTAGGCCTAAAAATGGGGTTTTAGGCGCAAAAATGCCGTTTTAAGGCGAAAATGGGTTTTCAGGCGCAAAAACGACCTGAAAATGCGGTTTTAGACCCGAAAATTGGGTTTTAGACGCAAAATCGGAAGGCGGTTTTAGGCACAAATTCGTACCAAAAATTAGGTTTTCAGTAGTCACAAAATCGGCCAAAAAATTCGTTTTTAGGCCAAAGTTCTTCTGAACTGATTTATTCCTCTCCATTTTGGGCTCATTCCTGGCCCTCTCCACGTGAATTTTCGTTGGGAATTTTCAAAATTTTCCCAGAGCCGAAAAGTTTTGCCGAACGGTATCTCGGGCTCAAAATTGCCATTTTGAGGCGCAAAATCTGCTCTAAAATGAAGTTTTTAGGTCCAAAATAGGGTTTTTTAGCGCAAACCTGTCCAAAATGCCGTTTTTGGGCGCAAAATTGGCCCAAAATGCCGTTCTTAGGCGCAAAATCGGCCCGAAAATTCGGTTTTAGCCCCAAAATTGGGTTTTAGGCGCAAAATGGGTAGCGCCATCTTCAGTAGCGGTGTTAGTCACTGTCACCAGTAGCGCGAATTGAACACTTTATGATTTAAAACTTTTTCGCTCTTTTTAGAATTAGACCGTAGACCAAAAGCGGCGAGAGTAGACAGAAGAAACACACGAAATCTACGATATTTATAATTTTATTCAGCGATACTAATCAATGTACCCTTGATACATCCGTTGATGATGTACTCGTCAAAGTCCTTACTCTGGATTTGTATCGGGACTTTAAAATCTGGGCGGATCGTGCAGTTGAATCCGTAGTTGCAGGGATTGAATTCTGTAGGACTTTGATGTTTCGGCGTGGACTTTCACAGCCCGATTACGTACAGCCAAGAGAGGTTTACAAGTATCGAAATGTAAATTTGAAATTTGTTAGTTCGTGAGAGTAACAGTCTGTATCGTCGTTTTGTTTCTGTACAAAGTCCCGTATGGGGATTTCAAGTCGGCCTACTGTCCAAGTGCGGTCCCGAGTACAGCACTTGATGATTTTCGAAGTGCTTCATAAAACCCTTTGATCTTCGCGTACTTCTGCGGGTCCATAGGGGAGGGGAGGGCCCTATGGCGCAACGTCCATCCCTCGAGGTCTTTGGCGCGGTGCACGTCCAAGAGAGATCCGGTTGGCGCAAATAGCGGCCGACAAAGTCTTTGAATCCTCCAAATTCTGGGTCATGAACGGAGACGCGCCTGTACGCAACACGACCTTACGATGCACTTCGAAGGCGAGTGCACTTCGTAAAGCTGCGACGTCGATAGAACGAAGAAAAAGTCCCCGTTGAACGCGTCGAAAGACTTAATTCGTCCTCAGACCGATCGATTTCTCCCCAATAATGAACAGCCGATACCGTCACGGAGTTCGGGGAATGAAATTCCGCATTATGATGAACTTCTTCTTGGTTTCGGCCGCTCGCCGTCTTCAGTAGCGCTGCCCGTCTCCAACCCTAAACTATACTGATGTCAAAGTCCCGAAAGTGTTTCATTACAATTCCTGAAACTTTCAACGAGCGACTTCACTTTCGTGGCTTTAAAATGGACGGAAACAATGAACAAGTGTACTGTAGGTTCGCGATGTTTCTGTCTCGGTTTCGGCCGCTCGCCGTCTTCAGTAGCGCTAGTCTGTCAGTCACTGTTACCGCTTTGGACGTTTTTGGCCGTCCTCACTGTCAATGTACTGTCACAGTACGTCCAAAGTGCCTGACTCCGCTACTGAAGATGGCGAGCGGCCGAAACACGTCTAGCAAAGACCGAACCGGCGAGAGGAGACAGAAACATCACGAACCTACACTGTATTCCAACCCTCGCAGACAACAAAACAGGTATATCAAATTAATGAACGAGTGTATTTTTCTTTGAAAAGAAAAATACTACCTGATATTGTTGTCAATTCAATTTACAGAGTCCCTTTTAAAAATTGTAAAATTCATTTTCAATAAGACGGTGTTTTTGTTCTACTCTGAAGTTTGAGTTGTACTCAAAGGGACTTCATTAGAGTGGCAAGAAACTTATTGTAATTTATCGTAAATTTCCGTAAATTAATGTTTCTGTCTTCTCTCGCCGGTCTGGTCTCTTCCTAGACCGTAAGTGACAGTAGTGACAGTGCAGTGAGGATGCCCAGAAAAAAAAATATCCAAAGTGACTGACACCGCTACTGAAGACGGCGAGCGGCCGGCCAAACCGGTCTCTAGCAAAAGACCAGACCGGCGAGAGAGTCTAAATTTGTCATCACTGTAACGCTGAAATATTATTAGATCGGACTGAAATTTTCGTAGAAACCAAGTCGACACAACGGATCGGCTCATTGAAGGCGATTTCCATCAATGAAACTGTACTCACTTCCCGTTCCGCCAAAGCCCGATTCGTAAGATTAAGATAAGCCAAGTGTTCCGATTGGGCTTTTCGAAGGTTTTCCTTCCGCATTTCCGCCCCATTGCTCAATATCCGGCCGAAAATTGCACCATTCAGGGAAAACCCTGGAGGTCCTTTTTTCAGTTTCCAAAACCTTGAACTGCGTTCGGACATTTCTAGACCAGCTGGGGCGAGGGTCATCGAATTTATTTCCGTTTGCCGGGACTATTGGGACATTTTCGTATATACAATCGGAATTCTACTGAAGAAACTACTTACTTTTAGTAGATTTCGTGTGTCTCTTGTATTTTGCTAGACCGGTTTCGCCGGCCGCTCGCCGTCTTCAGTAGCGTTGTTGGTCACTTTGGCACAGTGCAGTGAGGATGCCCGAAAATATGACAAACAGAGCGCTACTGAAGATGGCGAGCGGCCGCGAAACCGGTCTAGCAAAAGACCGAACCAGCGAGAGGAGACAGAAACAGACGAAATCTATGAAAATAAGTAGTAGCGGTCACTGCCATTTTGTACTGTGTGCCAGTGGCAGTGAGGATGCCCGAAAACATCCAAAGTGCCTAAAACCGCTACTGAAGATGGCGAGCGGCCGAAACCGGTCTAGCAAAAGGTCAAACCAGCGAGAGAGACAGAAACAGACGAAATCTATAAAAAGTAGTGGCGGTCACTGCCATTTTGTACTGTGTGCCAGTGGCAGTGAGGATGCCCAAAAACATCAAAGTGCCTAAAACCGCTACTGAAGATGGCGAGCGGCCGAAACCGGTCAGCAAAGGTCAAACCAGCGAGAGACAGAAACAGACGAAATCTATGAAAAGTAGTAGCGATCACTGCCATTTTGTACTGTGTGCCAGTGGCAGTGAGGATGCCCGAAAAACATCCAAAGTGCCTAAAACCGCTACTGAAGATGGCGAGCGGCCGAAACCGGTCTAGCAAAAGGCCAAACCAGCGAGAGGAGACAGAAACAGACGAAATCTATAAAAAGTAGTAGCGATCACTGCCATTTTGTACTGTGTGCCAGTGGCAGTGAGGATGCCGAAAACATCCAAAGTGCCTAAAACCGCTACTGAAGATGGCGAGCGGCCGAAACCCCGGTCTGGCAAAAGACCGAACCGACGGCAGAGTAGCGGACCACAAAACAGGTACGTTTAACTTGACTTTCGGTATAATTTATTAAAGTATCTGTGAAATAAAAAATCGTCTATTGGAGTAAGAGATATATCATTTTTTCCAGTATAATATAAACCGCGTGTCACACACCCCTCCCCACCGTATATTTCCGGACACTTATGAATAATAAAAGTTTCATTTTCAACGGCCTCAACATTCCTGCGGCCCCAGATTTCGCCGAAGACAGGAAATACCTGGTGGCCAGCTGTGATACAGTTGAAAATGAAACCGGTGGGCGCACCGAGGAAATGTCAACTCTAAAATGAATATACTGTAGTCAGCGTTGATTCTAGGAATTCTGAAACTGTTACAATTGAATGGAATATTTTTTCTTTAAAAAAAGCGTTTCAAAATTTAATTTCTCGTAGTATTCGGGGGTTCAGTAGCATCTTCAGTAGCACTTTTGCCACCAGTCGGTGGTGGATGTGTCTCTCCGGTTCAGTCGTTAATAGGGAGATGTCCGAAGAATGTAACGAACAGTGAATTAATATAATAAATTCAAAAATTAATTAAATGAGATTAACGTAAACGAAAAAATATAAAGATATTGGACGCCTAACGATTTTCCCATTGATCTCAAAGTGATGGTAAAAGTAGTAGCGATAAAAAGTGCTACTGAAGATCGACCCGCCGGTCTAGAAAAGACCAAACCGAGGAGACCTTTTTTCTATTTCGGTTTTATTTCTTGTACAATCAGCAGTTACAGTTATAAGTACCTTGATTTCGGTTTTAAATAATAAAGTATTCAAAACACGTTACTAGTGCAGTGAGGATGCCAAAAAAAAAAATATAAAAACATCCAAAGTGCCAAAAGTGACTGACACCGCTACTGAAGCCGGCGAAACCGGTCTGGCGGAAGACCGAACCGGCGAGGAGAGGAGACGGAAATACACGAAATCTACGATATTCCACAACCCTTGGGAGAACGGAAAACAGGTATTTTAAAAATACTAAAATGTCATTGTCGCTAAAATATTATTAGATGGAACTGAAATTTTCGTAAAACCAAATCCACAACCGGCGGGCTTCACTGAAGTCGATTTCCATGAATGAAAGTAAGGACTCCAGTCTATTCCAAACCCTCGCAGGCCACAAAACAGACCGGTATTTGGGACTAGTTCAAGCTGCACTAATGTGGCGGCCGCAAAACACAGTTTTAAATCGTAGACTAATTAATAATCTAGCGACCAAAGTACCAATTGACGTTTTCTCCCCAACCTAATATTGCGTTAGCAGTGTGTATTGAATGTTCGAGTACGGGCGGAGCGCAGTCTCCAAAATGGGCTATCGAAGATGGCGAACGGTCAAACAGGTATTGTACACTTGATTTATTCTCCGCCCGTATTGTTGCTGGCTGGCGGTAGGAAACGCTTTGTAAAAGTGCTAAGTCCAAGTGTTTTTCCGCCAGCCGATTGAGTTATGAACGTTGTACCCCTTCGGCTCTTTCCTGCTCGGTGAAGGTCCCCCACCCCCCCCACCCCAATATTGACTTAAAAGCGATATCTATCTCACTTTGCCCACTAAGCGCTACTTACTTTTCATTTCACCAGTGCCCGAACAGCAGACCAGCAATTCCTTTCTGGTTATTGTTTTCAACTTTCCCTTCCTCAATTTCAGTTCCATTTCTGTCTGACCGCCCTTGGGCGCTACGGAGACAACCAGGTATAGATATTCCGACGCCGAAACGAAATCGACTTTCGCCCCGACTATATTTTTGTTGATTTATCTATTCATTAGGAATGTCAAAAACCAAGAATAATTTCTTTTTTACACACCTGTTTTGTGGTCTCCGAGGGGTTGACCTTCACCCGGTATATCGGTTTTTTTTGGCTTTTCTAACTTTCCCCGATCGCCTCATTGATATTGTACAAAATCCGTCCTAATAATCAATTACATGAATAAGGAAGGCCCTAAATACAGTAGGCCGGAATGCGTCTACTAACCAATATTTTATGTTGCTTTTCGATGTTCCCATGAAAATTTGTCGAAAATAAAGTTATCGGTATCGATTCGAGAGAGAGGTTTATCCTCTGTTCGATTTCAATTTTAACTCAGTTTCCCGAAAACTTTTGATATCGAAGCCTAAATTTGTTTGTCTTGTATATATATATATATATATATATATATATATATATATATATATATATATTGTATATATATTGTACACAATGACAGTGACATTGAATTTTTAAAATTGTAAAATTCATTTTACAATGGTTTTTTAGATGGTATTTTTTTTTTACAAAAAGCTTCGTACATTGTACGATTGAGTTGTACTGAAAGCGAATTCACTGAAGAAACTGTAATTATTGTAATTTACCGTTGATTTCGTGCGTTTCTGTCTGCCCCCCCCCAGCACATGGGGGGTGACGGTGACACAGTGCAGTCAGGATGCTCCCCTCCCCCGAAAACGTCCAATAGTGACCGACACAGCGCTACTGAAGATGGGGCGAGCGGCCGAAACCGCGGTCTGGTAAAAAAATCAGGAAACGTCAAAAAAAAAACTATTAGATTGGCAACTAAGTCATTGGGGACACCTCAACTGAACGAAGTTTTCCCTATTGTCGCATGTTCACTGTGTGTGTGTGTAAAGCGACTGATACCGCTACTGAAGACGGCGAGCAGACCGGCGTGATTGGTAGAGAAACGCACGAAATCCGCGCTACTGACCGTATCCAGGTTTTGGGGGTTTCTTAAAATTTTCAGGCAGCGCGACTTAAGGTAATAAAAAAAAATTTCAAACAGTTTTCAATTATCTTCGAGGAGAGCTCGTTAATGTGAGAAAATTAATTATGTTCAATGTTGTATGGTGTTGGCGGCTTAGGGTCAGGGGCGGCTCGCCCTTGGTCCCCCAAGTGCCCTCCCTTAAGGACGACCGCTATTGGTCGTCTTACCGACTTTGACCAATAGCGGGGCTCGTTACAGATTTCATCCCCTCCAGCAAGGTGTCGTCCGCTCGCAGAACACACGACGACGACCGATCAGTCCAGCAGACGGAGCGGTTCCAGCTACCCGCAATTCCCCGGCCGAAGGTAAACTTTAAATCATTTCTTTTAAATCACTATTTTTTCTTATAACTTAAATAGAAACCTAGTTTAGGAAGGTTTAGGGTTGGAATACCGTAGATTCCGCGGTGTTTCTGTCTCCTCCCGCCGGTTTGCTCGCCGTCTTCAGTAGCGGCGTCAGTACGGTATTAAAACATTTCCTAGACCGGTTTTCTATACGGTAGAGATTCTGGATAAGGATCGAATATTGAAAATTAATTAAAGATTATTCGTTTGATATTAAACCTATCTGAATAACTTATCGCGGAATTTTCCCATATTATTATAGACAGGCGCGATTAGAAACAATTGAATATGTAAAACAATAAAATTATCGTAGATAATTGCGTTTCTGTCTCCCGTCTCGCCGGTTTGGTCTTTCGCTAGACCGGTTTCGCGGCCGCTCGCCGTCTTCAGTAGCGGTGTCAGTCACTGTCGGCATCCTCACTGCACTGTCACTTCTTGTACCGTGTACGGTCTAGCAAAAGACCGAACCAGCGAGAAACTGAAATTAATACGCTTTCAGAGTACGAAGCTTTTGAAAAAAAAAACATCTCATTGAAAAATGAATTTGACAATTTCTGTAAAACTGCACTGTCACTGTCACTAGCAGTGTCCAAGTCACTTGTACCAAAGTGACAGTAGTGAAAGTAGTTCTGCGGTCTTTCTGTCTCCTCTCGCCGGTTTCGTCTTTTGCCAGACCGGTTTCGCCGACCGCTCGCCATCTTCAGTAGCGCTGTGTTAGTCACTTTGGATGTTTTTGGACATCCTCACTGCCAATGGCACACCAGTACAAGTGACAGTGACAGCTACTACTCACTTTTTCGTAGATTTCGTCTGTTTCTGTCTCCTCTCGCCGGTTTCCTCTTTTGCCAGACCGGTTTCGCCGACCGCTCGCCATCTTCAGTAGCGCTGTGTTAGTCACTTTGGATATTTTTCGCGTGGCCATCCTCACTGCCACCGTCGCTGTCGCTGTCACTTGTACTGTCGGTCAACAACAAAACGTCCAAAGGGTGTCCCAGAGTGACCAACACCGCTACTGAAGACGGCGAGCGGCGCGAACCGTCTCAGCAAAAGACCCGGAAACCAACGAGAGGAGACAGAAACAGACGAAATCTACGCTATTATCAGCCCTTTGAGTACCAAGGTATCATTCTCTAGTCTATTTATCTATTTTTTAACGGGTACCCATTCGTAACATTTTTTTTAGCAAATTTAGGAATTATTCCGGCCCAGCATACCGAAATACTTGAAAACATGTTCGATCCCTTTCTTAAATATATAAATGTATTATGCTCATTTATGAAATTGTGAAATTAAGAAACAACTTTCTCTGCATGTGATCCGGGATAGTGTCGCACTAATGAATGGTATATTCATTCATTAATTTTATCGAAGTTTATATTGGTCCGCAAGCGATAAATTAAAACCATTCCGGCCCCAATGGGTTCTCCCGCCCTCTGTCTTCGTAGTCACCAAGTCGTCTCAACCTTCGCCTTGGTCGTTTCCGTTATCTTCCTCAGTCGCCAAACTCCTCTTCCGTTGTCAGATCCTTCTATCTTCTACAGCACTATTAAATTGGAACACCACTATTGTCGTGTCGCCTTCCGCTATCCTACGTCCGTAACGTCGGATTTCTTCAGTAGCACTGTTACCCGCGCACAATATAACAGTGCAACAATTCTCCGAACAGTCGAGTATAAAGCATAACATCCCCTACTATTACGCACTATTACCGCAGCGCCGCAATAATAGTGCAGGGCGTTGGTTGGAAACCGAACCAGGAATACCGCTGTATCAATTATTAGTACTTTAAAATATATCACAACTTGACACGTACCAGTAGGACTTATCCTACTGGGCGAGTTTGCTGAATGTAGTCCAGAGATAACAGCGATTGTAATAGTGGCGTAATTACAGTTTTAGTCTGTTCCCATTTTTAGTTCATCGCTCTTTTTTTTTTTTTTATATCGTGTAGTGCTAGTGAAAGTTTCGCACTTATAACTGCTTGGCGACTGACAGTTTTGTTGAGTTTAAATTCCCGAAGGAAACTTTTCATCGTTTACGAGCTGACAATCCCGTTTTGTCTACTGACGGCGGAGAAATCACGCAACAGAAAACCTCAATCCACTTGTCGAGGTAATATTTCAGGATAAATCCTTCCTGCGATTAGTCTGAGGGGTGTAAAATACATCCTTTCCTTGCCTCATTTCTTTTCTTCCTTCTTTCCTTCTTTCCTTTTTACCCTTCCTATCTTTTGTTCCTTTTTACTCTCCATCTTTCCTTCCTTTTTTACCGTTCCTTCCTTTCTTTTCTTCTTTCCATTTTACCCTCCTATTTTTCCTTCATTTTACCCATCCTTTTACCCTTTCCTTCCTTCCTTTCCTTCTTTTCCTTTTACCCTTCCTATCTTTCCTTCCTTTTTACCCTCCATCTTTCCTTCCTTTTACCGTTCCTTCTTTCTTTCTTCCTTTTACTCCATATTTTCCTTCCTTTTTACCCATCCTTTTACCCTTTCCTTCCCTTCTTCCTTTTCCTTACTCTTTTCACCTTCCTTTTCTTTCTTTCCTTTTACCCTCTTTCTTCTTTCCTTTTTACCCTCTTTAATTTTACCTTCTTTCCTTCCATATACCCTCCTATTTTTGCATTTCTACCCATCGTTTTATTCGTTCCCATTTTCTTCGTTCTTTTCTTTTTCACCCATTCCTATCTTTCCTTCCTTTTTACCCTCCACCATCTTTCATTCCTCCTTCCTTCCCTCTTTCTTTCCATTTTATCCCTCCTATTTTCCAAATCATTTTCGTTTTTACCCATTTGCCTTTTCCTTACTATCTTTCCTTCCATTTTTACCGTTCATTATTTCATTTCATTTGCCTTTTACCACCCTTCCTATTTTTCTCATGGTTTTTGCCCAATCATTTTTACCCTTGCTCTTCCATTCGGCCCTTTCCTTCTCCCTTTACCCTTCCTATCTTTCCTTCCTCATTTGCCCTCCATCATGCACCTTTACTTACCGTTCCTTCCTTTCTTTCAACTTTCCCTTTTTACCCTCCATATTTTCCTTCCTTTTTACCCATCCTTTTACCCTTTCCTTCTTTTCTTTTTTCTTTTCTTCACCATTCCTATCATTCCTTTTTTTACCCTTCCTTCCTTTGCTTTCTCCCTTCCCTACCTTTCCTTCCTTTTTTATCGTTTTCTTCCTTTCTTTCGTTCTTTCTTCACCTTCCTATCATTCCTTTCTTTTTACCCATCCTTTCCTTTTATCGCATCCCCATCTTAACGTCCGCTCTTTCCGTCCTTTCTAGCCTTCCTTTTTATTCCTTCCATTCCTTCTAAGATTGACGGGAAAAACCGACGTCAAAATGGGCCGCCACGACGGGAAAAATCAGTTCAAAATTTAAGTTTAAAGAATCAGTCGTCGGGCGGTATTGGAAGCAATACTTGATTTAAGTAGAGAAAAGTCCATTAATTGCGGCTATTCGTAAAAACGTGAAAACTGGATAATGAGGATTTTTTTTTAATTTTCTTTATGTATTTCTTCGCCGATCCTTCAAATTCTGAATTACGGAGGTGTGAAGATTCCGTTTGACAAGTGTCTTAGCGGCGGTTGAGGTCATCCAGTGTGCCGCCCTGCTCGGCCGCTAACTAACTGACTAACTGACCTACCTACTGATCACTTTCCGGGTCACATTTATTTGGAAAAACTGCCCAGCTCTCTCTCTCCTGCCCTCTCTCTCTCTCTCTCTCTCTCTCTCTCTCTCTCTCTCTCTCTCTCTCTCTCTCTCTCTCTCTCTCTCTCTCTCTCTCTCTCTCTCTCTCTCTCTCTCTCTCTCTCTCTCTCTCTCTCTCTCTCTCTCTCCTCTCTCTCTCTCTCTCTCTCTCTCCTCTCTCTCTCTCTCCTCTCTCTCTCTCTCTCTCTCTCTCTCTCTCTCTCTCTCTCTCTCTCTCTCTCTCTCTCTCTCTCTCTCTCTCTCTCTCTCTCTCTCTCTCTCTCTCTCTCTCTCTCTCTCTCTCTCTCTCTCTCTCTCCCCGCGTTTATATTTCCTCTCTATTGCCGGGAACACTAATAAACCTTCGCCCCGGGGAGACACACCGGAGGGCGTTGAGGTCGCTGAGACCGTTCTCCTCGACCGCATCCGGAATGGCGTCACCGCCGGCCTCAATAATATTTAACGATCGATATAATTTTAGGCTTTTAAATTTTTAAAAACTACCTCTCGACAAGGTAATATTCCGTCGCACTCTTCTGTCTCCCCAGAAGGGGTAAATAAACTCTCAAGTTCCGCAATTTAAAATCAACAAAATCGGATACGCAATAAGGCGAGAACCGATAAGATCGGGAAAGAAACCATTACACCGAAAATTAAAAAAAAATAACTATAGGTTTATGGTGTTTCTGTCTCCTCTCGCCGGTTTGGTCTTTCGCTAGACCGGTTTCGGCCGCTCGCCATCTCCAGTAGCGCTGTGTTAGTCACTTTTGGCACATTTGGTGCCGTCCTCACTGCACTGTCACTGTCACTTGTATTGTCAGTTTGTCTATATAAGTATCTTCATATTCTGAAAAACATCCAAAGCGCCGAAAGTGACTATAACACACACACACAAGCGCTACTGAAGATGGCGAGCGGCCAAAACCGGCGAGAGAGGAGACAGAAACACAACAAACCTACTGTATATTCAAACCCACGCAGACCACAAAACAGGTATGTTGAACTAAAAAAAAATAACATACCCGGGGTTTGGAATATACAGTAATTTCGTGTTCTGTCTCCTCTCGCTGCCGATTTCGGCCATTTCTCTAGACCGGTTTCGGCCGCTCGCCGTCACAACTGACAACCGCTATTGAAGATGGCGAGCGGCCGGCGAAACCGGTCTGTCAAGAGGCCAGAAACCGGCGAGAGGAGACAGAAATACACGAACTCTTTGAATATTGACTGTGGAATTCATTTTATTTGCCAAAAAGAAACTTTTAATATATTATATATACTATATATATATATATATATATATATATTCACCGATATTATCAACAATAATTCTCCGCCGCCACTTTTCCGGCAAATTTTCGATTCCCTCTTGTGAGGAACTCCTCAAGACCGAAATACATCTTATCAAATTGTCGATTACTTTTGGATACACCTAATATATATATATATATATATATATATATATATATATATATAAAGAACTAGCTTCTTAGTAAAGAAAACTTATGGATACCTTAATATTTCTCCCGCATAAGGCTTTTGTCGAACGGGACAAAACGATGTATACAAATATTTGTATATCCTTTTTGCTTTACAAACAGCTACAACTCCGACTCGGTTGTGTGTGTGTGTGTGTGTGTGTGTGTGTGTGTGCTGGTTGTAATTGCGCAATTACAGTATAATTGCTGGCTTAATGTTGTAGTAACGGCCGTCGGTAATGAGGGTCATTATCGGCATCAATTACGGGCTTTCAAAGAGGCCCTTTTTTATGACAGACAAAGTGAGAGAGATATATAAAGAGAAAAAAAAATACGAAAAACCGCTCCCATTTTACCACGAGACCAACAAATGAGACGGGCGTTACTGTCGTTTCTGGTATATATAATTTCAATAGAGCGTTGGTCCAATTGAAATGGTTTTCCTGCTTCAATAAATGAAAAGGTTGCACTTTAAGTAACCGGGAATTTGAACTCAATCTGCCAGCGTAATTAGTCTGGAATATCTGTTTTTGGTCCGATAGAATTGGTCTTTTCCTTTAAGGTCTTCTGTCTCCTCTAGTCTAGTTTTCGTTGCGTCAAACTTGGTTTGGTTGAGAATATGGCGATATGAAAAAGAAAAAAAATTCAACCCCATTAATCCAATATATCGCTAGGGATATAGAAAGGGATAATGACATTTCGCGTACACAACAAGAGAACGAGGACAGGACAAAAAGGGCTGGCGGCCGAAACCGGTCTAGCGAAAGACCGCCGACAGAAGATGGATGTTCTCCGGTCTGCCGGGGGTTGGAATACCGTAGATTTCGTGTGTTTCCGTCTCCACCGGCCGCGGCCGCTCGCCATCTTCAGTAGCGGTTTCAGTCACTTTTGCCACTTTCGATGTTTTCCGTGGGGCGTCCTCAGTGCACTGTGGTCACCTGTACTGTCGGTACAGAAAAACGTCAAAGCGGCTAACACAGCGCTACTGAAGATGGCGAGCGGTCGAAAACCCTGGTCTATCAAAAGACCAAACCACACAGGAGGAGACAGAGAGACAGACGAAATCTACGAAAATTAAGTAGTAATGTCACTGCCATTTTGTACTGTGTGCCAGTGGCAGTGAGGATGCCAAAAATATCAAAAGTGACGAACACAGCGCTACTGAAGATGGCGAGGCCGAAAACGGTCTAGCAGAAGACCAAACCACACAGACAGGAGACAGAGACAGACGAAATCTACGAAAATTAAGTAGTAAATGTCACTGCCATTTTATTGCTGTCAGTAGTCTGCAGTGGCAGTAAAGGATGCCCAGAAAACATCCAAAGTGCTAAAGCCGCTACACTGAATGAGCAGAGACAGCCGAAACCCCGGTCTAGCAGAAGACCAAACCACACAGACAGGAGACAGAGACAGACGAAATCTACGAAAATTAAGTAGTAAATGTCACTGCCATTTTGTACTGTGTACAGGGCAGTGAGGATGCCCAAAACATCCAAAGTGCCTAGAAGCGCGCTACTGAAGATGGCGAGCGGCCGAAACCCCGGTCCAGCAGAAGACCAAACCACACAGAGGGAGACAGAGAGACAGACGAAATCTACGATCGGCTATAATTTATTTATAATAATTTTATAATATTTTCACATTACGTAACAACTACCGGGTTCCAGTCCTGACAGTATTGCCTCTGAATCCAAACGGCATTCAGCGTACAGAGTCGCTTTTTTTTTATTAAACTTTTCACATATTCATATTTCAACCCTGTTATACAAGGGCGGCATTTCCAGACAACCATTTTCGCCCGACATAAATAATTGACCGTAAAAAGTGTCCTTTTCTTTGTCGTACAACTTAATTGGATTCGCCGGCCTAATTGTCACCGGGAAAGAAGTATACCACTCCCTCAATACAACGAAGTTTCGTTTCTATATTTCATTTATGCCATTATTATTTATATTTTCCTACCTTGAGACAGGAAACTGAAATGTCCATTCCAGTTTATCGGGTCGGCAACTAAGTAATTGCAGTATTTACGGACAACAAGTGGCGTTGTACATATTTTAAGTACGTCACACACAACATCTT
>JACDQD010000004.1:33678468-33692123 GCA_019843655.1 Lethocerus indicus | reverse complement strand
GCGTGTGTATTTTTAATTTTATATATCACTTTTATGTCAATACAGGCGACAAGTGTGTGGCTGGCTCTCCGCTTACTTAATTATATTTTCTTTTTACCTAATACAATATATCTTTTTGCGCTATAATATGAAGCCTAATACTATCGATAATGGATAGTTATAAAATAATATGCGATAAAAGACCGATAAAAGCGGACGCGACGGTGTGGATCACTTTCTCCTCTTGAGTTCTTCAAATCGCCTGGCAATGTCCTCGAAATCGTCCTGGCTGTCCGAGGGGCCGGTGTTGTCGTCGTCGTCGTTGTCGTTACGTGTCGTCGGCGGGTGGTGGGGTAGCGGAAGGTCGCTCGGCACGGACGGCAGTTCGGGCAGGCCGATGTCGCCGCTGACGGGCGACATCTTGGAACGGGGCATCGGCTTCGGCTGCTCGTTGGTCTGACGACGCCAAAAAAAAAAAAAAAAAAATTACGGTACGTGCGCAGAATTGAAGCGGTGCGTATACAATTAGTAAATTTATCATCGAATATACACTAGGTCAGCGCCGGTCTCAGCGATTCAGTATTCGATCTAGTCGATCTTCTTCGACGAAATGAGTACTTTATTTAATATAATAATTATATCCTCGCCGGCATTAACGACGCGCAAATTCGTACCTGTTTGTTGTTGTCCGGAGGTATATTGACGACGGCGGGAGCTGTTGGTGGGCGCATGTTGTAGGTCTGAAAAAATACGATCGAATATACAAATAAATAATAGTACTCCCTCAGCGGATATACATACTCGATTATACATACATATACGTACCAACTTTTCCTCCATAAAGGAAAGTTGGCGAATTGGTATTTTCTTTCTAATTTTTCCCATAACCGATCGTCAGCGCACGCACTGAAAGTGAGTTACATTTCGGCCAACGCAAAATAAAATTACGTACCCCGAGATATATATATATATATATATATATATATATATATATATATATATAAATGATGTAACAGGACTGCATGAAAATGGCGCAAAATATTATCGAACTGACGTCCGAACCAATGTTTAATAAACGGTCAGAAAATGCAAAAATGGTCCAAAACTATGGGTGAAAATAATGCATATATTATACGATGTACGCGACGGAAGTACAAAAGTAACTAGTGTAAAAAGTCGGAAACGCGAAATGAAACGTCCGAAAATAAGAGTAAATACCGAAAATGCGAAATTGGTGTCCTTAAAAAAAAGGGCCACAACTAATGGTGCCGAAGTGACACTCGACCTATGAACTTGGCGGCTCAAAAATCAGTGTCCAGTATGAACTTGGGCGATCTAAAAATGACAATAATACTCACGTTAATTTTCTTGTCCGTGTTGTAGTGGTAGGGCGGCGGGCTGTCCGACGAGATGTTGGGCGGTATGTTGTAATTGAACGACGCTGGCGGCGGAGGGAACGCCGGCTGCTGGTGCTGCTGCTGCTGCTGCGGTGGCGGCGGCGCCGGCGCCACGGCCCCCGCCGACGTCTCCAAACCGCCGACGCCCAACTCGCCGTCAACAAATCCCACACCGACGCCACCGACCTTCGCGCCGCCAACCTTACAACAACAACAACAACAACAACTATTTTATATACCTGTGTGTGTGGTCTGCGAGGGGTTGGACTACTGTAGGTTCGTGTTGTTTCTGTCGGTTTGGTCTTTTGCCAGACCGGTTTGTCGGCCGCTCACCATCTTCAGTAGCGCCCTGTGTGTCAATCACTGTTAGAACTTTGGATGTTTTTTAGGGCATCCTCACTGCCCACTGTGTCACTTTCAAATGTACTGTCAATTTTATCCAATGATTACATTGATAACGATGAGGAACGAAAGAAAACATTGTGGGTGGTATTAAATGATGAAAAGTGCGAAACTTTAATTAAAGCCTTTGAAAAAAAAATTTGTAATTATTATCGAATAAAATACCTCCTAATTTTAAACAATTTAATCGAAAATTCCTATCGAATAAATGTAAACATCTCCTCGTCTTTTAATAGTAGTTATAAGTTATAGTAGAGGCGTTCCAAACCTTTTTATACCGTAGAGCGAGCATATTCTGAAATATCGGTAGGGCGAAGGGATAAAAAAATAAGTACATGTGAAAGTGACAGTGGGCAGTGAGGATGCCCAAAAAACATCCAAAGTGCCCCAACAGTGACTACTGACACAGCGCTACTGAGGATGGCGAGCGGCCGAAAACCCCCCGGTCTAGCGAAAGACCGAACCAGCAGCGAGAGGAGACAGGACCACACAAAACAGGTATATTAAATTAAATAGTCTCGCTTCGGTAGTTGTTCCGTACGGGATAGTTGAAGGGTTGAAAGTCGGGCACTAGAGGAGGCTGCGGATATCCGATAAAGCCGGTGGGCCGAGCTGTCGAAATCGCTCCGTTCAAATCCAAGTTATTCGCCGCTCCGGAATCGAACAGCAAAGCGTCCATACCCTTCGCCTGTTCGTCCTCGCGCATTACCTACAACAACAACAACAGATAAAACGATGGGTAAAACTACCATTTTTGGCTCAAACCAGCCAACCTCCGAACCATACGTCAATATATCCATTATAATTCTTCCTATACTTCTAATGTTCCAAATATTATTCGTAAATATTACCGTATTCTGAAAAAAGAGAATCGATACAGGGACTGTTGTTAGCGATTAGCGATTAGCCAGTAGACGCATGTACATGTACACGTACTTAACACGTGAATAGACACGTACGTTTTTAATTATTGTATCTTTCCCCCCAATTATTATACCGAAATTTCGCAACGAAACAAGTCTATTTTCAGTCCTAATAATCGCGCGTACAAAGTTTAGAAAGAGACCACGGGGCGGACTGGCATGTCTGTATTAAACCAAACATTTGTATACTCTCTACTTTGCGTATTTAACGTATTTTTTTTTTTGGCATATACATTTATGTGTGCCGATACGCTGCGGTTTTCGTCAACTCGTACTATCTATCTCTCGTTACGACTATGACGTATGGACAGCAGTCGCGTTGCACGAGTCAGGTTGACGTTCACCGTTCAGCGACGGTTCAGGATTGGAACCGTCGGGCCTCCGGCATTCTGACCGACCGAAGCCCTTATTAACCCTTCGCCCTCGAGGCGCTTTTCTGTCGCGATAACGGTTACATCGTACCGCGATCGCCGTATATAGAACGGTATGATAAGGTACTTTCCCCTTGCGGCGTTATCGTCAGTTTCCCGCACTATGTCGATAACTAATTGCTCGGTCAAAAATAATTTGCGAAAAATCTATCGGTTCTTCTACGCTTCGGAAATACGCGCCGTCCTACTCGTCTTTCACCGGATATAAACGGTATTCTTCCGGAGATTTTTTCGTATTCCGCGCCCACTGTCCATTCCGAAGGTTCGGTCTCTTTTGTACAGTCATTTCCGGATTCGGATTATTCCTCTTCTCACTCCTCTAACGTCATCGTCATCTTCATTCTTACGGGCGAGCCGTCTCTACGTAGCGATGTAATTTCGTTCGTTACCGCCGAAAAATTGAACTCGTCTTCGCTAAAAGTGATTTCTTCGTCGTATTCCATACTTATTGGGGGCTCTCGGTAACTTTGAAAGAAATAATGTGATCGACAAGAAGGTCGAGTTCGAACCGATGTCGAAGCCGGAGTTCCGACCGTGCGAGATGAGAGTTTGAACCGATGTCGAAGCCGGAGTTCCGACCGTGCGAGATGAGACATTTTATCGCATAAGCGCGGTGCTAAGACGTCCTTTATTTCGGATAACGCACCCCCATAGCTGTTCGGACACCGCACGTAATATGATCTCTCTTAGGTCGAACACAGATAAACGCATCGATTCAAATGGTGCCTCTCTCTCGGGCGCCGAGTAACGATTAATCGACAGGGTTTATTCATAAAGTCGGATATATATATATATATATAAAGTTTAATAAAGTTGTATACCTGAGGATCCGGTTCGTAATCGATCTTGTATATTTTTGCGATTTCGATGAGATACTTCTCGACGAGGACTTTCGGCGGCGCCTGCACGCTCAGTTTGTGCCTAAGCTTCTCGGAAATCGTGTTCACCTCTTCTAATCGACACGCCTACAACAAATATCGATTATAAATCTTATTAATAAATCTTATTTTTCCCGTCGTTCCGGCGTTACGAGCTGACGTCGGTCGGACGGCGTATGTTCACGATTCAGAACGACCGACTTGGCCGGTTCGACGCGCCATTTATCGCCTGACGTAAACTTACTTCGGTGTATTTGGCGCCGTATTTCGCCGTTAAATGGTCCGATATCACTTTGAACTCGGCGACTTCGTTGCCGAGACGCGGAGCCGCCCAAAGCAGGCTGGATACAGCTTCGGCGAGGCTCGACTCGAGGTGCCTGCCGACAGAAAACGACATTTTATAAATTATAAAATAAACTCGTCTATCGATATAATATATCGACGTATCGTCTGTATAGCGACAATGAAAAAGGAAAAACCTAAATAAATAGCCGCGCAAAGAACCGGACGTCATACACAAAGGGATTGTCGAAAATCGAAGAGTTTCGAAAACTATCTAATTCTTCCGGGGATTTTTTCGGATTCTGCGCCCACTGTCCATTCCGAAAGATCGGTCTCTTCTGTACAGTCACTTCCGGATTCGGATTATTCCTCTTCTTACTTCTCTAACATCATCGTTATCTTCGTCGCTTCCGTCTTCATTCTTACGGTAGAGCCGTCTCTACGTAGCGATGTAATTTCGTTCGTTACCGCCGAAAAATCGAACTCGTCTTCGCTAGAAGTGATTCATTCGTCATATTCCATACTCATCGGGGGCTCACGGTAACTTTGAAAGAAATGATGCGATCGACAAGAAGATCGAATTCGAACCGATGTCGAAAAGCCGGAGTTCCATCGCTGGTATTTTTGAGATGAGACATTTTATCGCATAAGACGTCGTTTATTTCGGATAACGCACCCCTATAGCGCGTAATACGATCTAGAAAAGGGCCGAGTGGACCTTTCGAGCGATATTCCTCTTAGGTCGAACGCATCGATTCGAATTGCGCTTCTCTGTCGGGCGGCGCCGCTCCAGTTATCGCACCGCGTCCGGCGGTGGCCCGAGAGAGGCACCGCTCGAGCGCAAACGGTTAAATATATTTTCTTATATATACGATACGACGGTGAGGCGACGACTACTATATCTCGCTATAGCGGAGGGACCGACTCCGCGGAACGGTCACCTCCGGGTAAATATTTACAGTACGATGGGGGGAAAAAAAAGAAAAAAATGCTCGGTGTACGCCCAAAGTGTACTGTTCATACTCACTTCATTTCCTGTAGCAGGCCGAACCTGGAGAGGAGGAGGTCGCAGTACATCTCGAGTATTTCCATCGCCTCGACCATATAGTCCTCCCTGATGATGTGCTCCACCCTGATCTTGGCCCTCTCGTATTTACCCTCGGCAATGAAATCGGCAATCTCCTTCCTCGCCTTCTGGGCCAATTCGCTCTTCTTTTTCTCAGCCAGCTTCAGCCGGTTGATGGCCAACCTCAGGTGGGTTTTCAATTTTGTGTAATTAACACCCGACGAAAACATCCCCAGATTCAAAGCCCCCAACGGTACAATTGTAAAAACTGTCGGTGAACAAAGCAAAGTGGTGAAACGACGTTCAGGACAGAAACATATGATTCAGGAGATGTCAGCTGATTTTATTTATCCGGTACTGCCAACCGACGAAAAAAAAATGTTTCTTGAAAACTTAAACTAGCGTTATATACGTCAATATATATCCGTTTCATATATTTTTTTTTATAGAAAAATAAAATATAATTTCGCAAAAAAACATCCATATCTTTCTATATTCTCACGCTAACCATATCGTACAAATAAGAACGACTCCGCTTAACGTCCACCGAATATTATATCACTTTGCGACATAATCTATTTCCAGTAATTGTTTTCGCTAACATTATATATTTCGCTATTTTCGACGAATTGATTCGACGTACGGATTGTTCATTTATACTGTATTTTTTCGCGAGCCTATTGCCGGCCTCTCAATCCAATATTAGAGATGTACCATAACAACGGGTTAACGTATAGAATATATAATAAACGCCGTACACAACTTTCCAGCGACGGTAGTCGAAATTTGAAACCGAAAACCACTGTTATTTAGATAGCTCGGCGAATAGTCAAATTGGCGAAATTGTCTCCACACGGCTTGTGTTCCACCAAACATACATAACCGTCCTATAAATTTCGGGTCGATAATGTTTTCAGTTTTGCTGTCAACACCGGCCTGATACGCCCGTCCAAAAAACGTCGGTTCGAAAACGTTTTCAGTTTTGCTGTCAACTAACACCGGCCTGATAGGTCCTATAAATGTCGGGTCGAAAACTCAATTTTGCTGTCAACTAACACCGGCCTAATACGTCCGTCCTAAAAACGCCCGGTCGAAAATGTTTTCAGTTTTGCTGTCAACACCGGCCTGATACGTCCGTCCTAAAAACGTCGGGTCGAAAATGTTTTCAGTTTTTCTGTTACCACCGGCATGATACGTCCGTCCAAAAAACGTCGGGTCGACAATAAGACGCTCGGTTAGCGGTGGTTCAAAAATAGCGCAACGGCGAAGGGTCAACCGACTTTGAGGTTCTACCCGCAAATTGTTACCATAAGATGGTAGGCACTTTAATGGCTGCCATCGTAATCGACACACGACAGAAAAAACGTGGGAAAAAGGTTGTTAAGGTAAATGTATAAAAAGAACACAAAAAAAAACGGACAAAGCCAATTGTACTACGCATAACAGATAGATTTTGTACTTTTGTAATTGTTAGATTTATTTTCAATTTTTCTACTTTAAAGTTATTGTTTACCGATCACCAATTTACAGTCGTCCGAATCGAGTAGGGTCGGGGTGGTGGGTGGGGTGGGGGTTCGGGCGCCATTTTGGCATAAAACGCCCCCAAAAAGTCCATATTTGTTGGGGGCGCGCCCGCCCGAAAGTCCATATTTGTTGGGGGCGCGCCCGCCCGCCCCCCACCCCCACCCCTCAAAGACGATATGTGTGTGTGTGACCACCGCATCCGCGAAAAATCAAAACCATCCGAATACAGAACATTCGAAATAATAATGAAACAGTACAATTGAGTTTCGATATTGGTTTTTTCTTTTTTTTCTTTAAAATTTCCTATAAAACTATTTACAAAAACAAAATTACGCCCTACAGTGTAACCAGTTAGGCGTTGGAGGCGGTTTTCCGAAAAGGCGGTACTGAAAACATAGGGCGGGGCTGTCTGATGTTTTCGGTTTGGTCTCCGATACCGACGGAGATGTGTCCGTACTAAAAACGTCGGGTCGAAAGTGTTTTCAGTTTTGCTGTTCACTGACACCGACCAGATATGTCCGTCCTGAAAACATCGGGTTGAAATGTTTTCAGTTTTGCTGCTAACACCGGCATGATACGTCCGTCCTATAAATATCGGGTCAAATATGTCATCGGTTCGGTCTCTATCAACCGACCAGATATGTCCGTCCTGAAAACATCTGGTCGAAAATGTTTTCAGTTTTTCTGTCAACTAACACCGGCCTGATAAGTCCCCGTCCTATAAATATCGGGTCAAATATGTCATCGGTTTGGTCTCTATCAACCGACCAGATATGTCCGTCCTGAAAACATCGGGTTGAAATGTTTTCAGTTTTGCTGCTAACACCGGCATGATACGTCCGTCCTATAAATATCGGGTCAAATATGTCATCAGTTCGGTCTCTATCAACCGACCAGATATGTCCGTCCTGAAAACATCTGGTCGAAAATGTTTTCAGTTTTGCTGTCAACTAACACCTGCCTCATGTCTGTCATAAATGTCGGTTTGGTCTCTATCAGCCGACCAGATATGTCCGTCCTGAAAACATTGGGTCGAAAATGTTTTCAGTTTTTCTGTCAACTAACACCGGCCTGATAAGTCCCCGTCCTATAAATGTCGGGTCAAATGTGTCCGGTTTTGTTACTCAGTCGACCAGATACGTCCGTCCTGAAAACATCGGGTCGAAAATGTTTTCAGTTTTGCTGTTAACTAACACCGGCCTCATAAGTCCATCCTATAAATATCGGGTCAAATGTCATCGGTTTGGTCTCTCTATCAGCCGACCAGATATGTCCGTCCTGAAAACATCTGGTCAAAAATGTTTTCAGTTTTTCTGTTAACTAACACCGGCCTCATATCTCTCATAAATGTCGGTTTGGTCTCTATCAGCCGACCAGATATGTCCGTCCTGAAAACATCTGGTCGAAAATGTTTTCAGTTTTTCTGTCAGTTACTAGATCAGGTAGGGATGGACAACTACTACCTGTCGGTCGGCGGCCGACTTTTTGTGTTTCCAGCGTGGATTGTGAGAGCCGCCTCCGCCGCCCAACTGGCTATACTCTGGTCGCCCAATTACAATATATAGGGCATTCCTAACTTGACTGTACAATGGTATAAAATGTTTCAAAAGCACACAAGTTCAGTTATGTTTTAGTTTCTTTACAGATCTCTTTTTTTTTTTCTATTGAAAAGAATTTTCGTAGCAACTTTTTTTCTTTATATATATATATATATATATATATATATATATATATATATATATATATATATGTAAATTAACAGAGGTTAATATTTATTGTGTGTCCAGTTTTTAGCTAACCCAAAATTAAAATAAACTACCGACAGTTTAACAATAAAATGATCCGTTCCGAAATACAAAAGTAGGAACGGAGCATCCAACAAACAATAAAAACAAAGAAAAAAGAAAAATGTCGATTTTTCAGTTTTTAACAGTTGACCAGTCTTCAAGGTACGGTATTATATACATGGTGTGTTGGCGTAGTTCACGGTGTCGCCAAACCGTGCTGTTGAATAACGGATCTGAGCTGTTCGTTTTCGAGCTTGAGCTCCTGGACCTGCCGACCGAGCTCCTCGATGTCCGACGCCAACCTCTCGTTTTCCTTAACGTACACCAACAGCCTCTGGTTGTTCTCCCTGAGTTCGATTATATAGTCGCAAGCCTTCGCCAATATCCCGCCTTTGCTCTATAACAAGGGGGGAAAAAAAACTTTATAACCCTTCTCTTTTGAGTCTCTTCCAATAGTCGTACAGTCGCGCTGGGAGAAACGCTACTGCCGAGATCGATTTAAACAACGTACCGGGGAAATGTCAATGTCCAGGAGTGTGCGTTTTCGATATATCCGCGACACGTCGTACAACACCAACAATCGATATACTACGGTATATCGACCGGCACTTCACCTGGTACCATTCAATTTTACCTTATTTATTTTTATAAATTCTCTCACCTGCGATTCAAAACTGCCTTTCGACGACTCCTGTTTACATTCGGGTATAATCTTGCTCAATTTCATAATCCAATTATTGATTTTGTCCCTTCTCCGTCTTTCCACTTCGTTGTGTGTTTGTCTTCTTTTGTCGTCCCTCTTTCGCATTGAAAAGAAATCAAACGAAAGGACCGATTAGCGATACCTTTTTTGTCGATACAATAATAATTATTGTTAGGGATTAAACGAAAAGAAAATGCTGGACAGAATTTTTCTTCAACACTCGAGTATAACAAAAATCGATGGCTTTTCAAATCTATACATATTTATTTATCCGTTCATTTACTAAATTAAGCGAACGAGTTTCAACTTTTTGTGCAAACGGACACTGTCGAATGTACAGTTTGCAAAGTTTAACACCGAAGGTACACAACGGCCCCGAAACAACGTTAACGTAGCGCGAAATAAATCCGTACAACGAAGTTATAGAGAGAAAACCGACTTACCGTCACCGTCGGCCTCGAGCCATCGTCGTGAGTTCTCGCAAAAGTCGCTTTTGGACTTGTCGTCAACGGGAAAACGTCCGGAGTGGGACCCAAAACGTATATGCCTGGACGAACAAAAAAAAACAACCAGTATAATTATCTAATAATATACTGCACCGGAGACAGTTCTTGACACCTTTGACATGTCCAAGTCCACAATGACGTCTCCGACACGTTAGAATTATGATTTCTTTGTTCCGTTATCACCGATATCGGATATTTTAAAAATTAATTCTCAGATCTAGCGGGTATAGAGTTTTCTGTAGACGTAGAACCGACCTCCGTTGATCGGACTGGTATAGAGGGCTTGTACTGGAGTCGGTGACCCGCTGGAGAAGTTGGTCGGAACCGTTGCTGTGGCGCCGCCTCCTCCTCCGCCTCCTCCTCCTCCTCCTCCACCGCCTCCTCCTCCTCCACCTCCTCCGGGACCCTCGTCGCTCACCTGAACCATGCGGTACGTCACTGAAATTCAAAAAGAAAAAAAGGAAAACTATAAACGAATCATTTTTAAATGTAAAAATCGTATCATCGGCTTACAGTGATAACAGATTGTGTGATCCTGCGGGAAGAACGTTGGTGGTCGACACCACTAGACGATTCCACTAGGAAGGTTTTTTCGTCATTTCCTTTGGTTTCCGGCAATAGAGAAATAGATAAATCATAGCCCAGAGAGTATTAACGACACGTTAACTCGAGTTATATATATATATAGGACACCGAGTTGATCTAAAGTCCGGGAGACAGAGGAATAGCAGGTTTCACCGTCGCCAGCATTAAGTCAATCCTACCGGAAGTTCTGGTCGAAGAAACGTTTGCTCGTTTGGAAAAAAAATGCGACGAAAGCGACAACAGATGGAGAAACGGATACGGAGTAACTGTGATGGCGCTTAGTTAACGCTTTACCGACCGCTAGCGGTTCAACAGCGCATACGCGCAGTCGACTGTTTGATAGCCCTGGCGCTTTGTCCGCTTTCCGTTATTACGGGATATATTATAGAATAATTAGATTTGTCGTCTTCGACGTTACACTATCTCTTCGTCTTCTGAATCGCTACATCGTAGCGGCACTAAGAGCGGAACACCGCTTTCGAATTATTATATCGCTGCAGTCGCCGCTATCACTTCCCGAATAACTGTCAGAACGATCCGACAAATCGTCCGAGTAAAACTCTCCGGTAGCATTTTTTACGCTCGTCGCGAACGGTAAATTTTTTTTAAAAACGGTGCGAAAGAAAATGCCGGAGTTTATGAAGCGATAAATAGGCTATCGGTCGGTGAAGTGTTAAGTTCGGTCGTTCGATTTTGAACATTTGCCAGTCCGTCAGTATATCGAATACAACGGGGGTTGTTGCGATAGAAATTCTGAAGCGTGTTTAACGCCGAAAAACCGCACACTGTCCGAAAACAGGTTAAAGTTTCGATATTGCGCCGGTACAAAAGTATTTTCAAATTGCAAACGTCCAATATTCAATAAGCTCAAAGGAGAAATAAAATTAAATAACTCGGTTATAGAAACGATGGCGCGTCCGCCCCGGCTACTGAGCCCCGCCGTACCCAATTTTTTTTAGTTTTGTTTTATAATATAAAATTTCCCGAATATCGCAAATTTGGGAGATAAGAAAGTCGAATAAACCTGGTGTTTAAAATGGTCGCGCTGAAGGCCGACCTAATTCCTATTAATATAATATCTGATTTCGGTAATAACTGACTTCCGTCCTCCCTGAACTCGTAGTGTACGTCTTCGCCGTCTTCGGGTTGGTCTATCGTCGTCTCGAGTATCGCCGCCGTCGTCGCCGCCAGCGGCGCCTCAACCACCTCCTGCTGATTTCTCTGATCGTCGTCGTCATCGTCGACTATCCTCAACAGTCCTCCGCCTCCTCCTCCGCGCTCGTCTCCTCCTCCTCCTCCGCGCTCGTCTCCTCCTCCTCCTCCTCCTCCGCCTCCTCCTCCTCTGTTCTTCATTATCGTTATCGCTGGCGTTCCTCCGCCGGTCGTCGTCCTTCTCCTGGATGCGGCCGCCATCCCTCCTCTGCCTGTTGTTCTTGTTGTCGCCGCCACCTCTTTATCGTCGTTGTTACCCTCGTCATCACTGTTACGGACAAAATCGATAAATACATTTTTTGCGAATAGAACGAAAATCTAAAATAAACGGTAATATTTGCGACGGTAAACAAATTCAATCCGGTCCTTAACCGTGGCCCTCTTCAGTCCCTCCCCCCACCGTATCGTACGTTTACGTCGTATTTGTTTTCATTTTCCGTGACTGCCCGGATTCTAATATTTATGGTAGGACAAATTCCGTTCCGAGAAACGCTATTTTTTTTTCTTCCTTCAATTTAAAATTCTCACAACATCTCGACAAAACATACTGAAATGTTACCTCAGACGTATATATCCGATACGAATCCGTGTGTATATGTATATGTACAATATACAACGACGTGTGCCCCGACTGTAACTCTCACTATCGGTTAATTATAACTCAACACTGTTATTAAACGACGCTTTAATTGATATACGTATAACCCTTTACTTACCAACAGAGCAATAGCACCGGGGCGAGATCTGAACGAAAAGTGACAACAACGATTTGTCAAAAATTAAGCGTCATAAATGTTTATTCGACCTCAATTAACGGTTATGAAACACTAAAAGGAGATAACGTCGACGCAATTGAGATAATGTCGTGACTGCGCTTTATTCTTCGAATATAAACGCAAATCACAACTCGTGTGCGCGAAAAGAATTTAAACAACAGAAACCGAATATACGAGCATAGAGTGTAACTATAAATTTAGAGAGCGGAAAATGAGCCGAACTGTTATAATTAAAAAAAAAAACCAATAACGGTAAAAAGTTACGATAAATTTGCAGATGTCTAAAGCTTTTCATCTCCGTTAGATATCGATACGTTATTATAATAACAGGCATTAAGACTTAATAATGTCAGATTATCGAGGACGGCACCGGCCAAAAATATTTTCGTATCAATTCTGTACGAGAAGAAAAAATTATAACTGGAAATAACCTCAGGGTCCTACAAGAATATAAGAACCACTGCGACTCTAAGAATGAACGTTTAGCTTACTTATCGTATTGACAACGGAATAAACGCTTAACACTTAGCCGACCGATTGGGGAAATCTCCCCCATATCGATCTCGGTGACACTTTTTTTTTCGTTTTCGTTTATTCATCTACATAGTTGCGTTCGCGGGTCGTCGGCTCGATCTCGAATTGTTGTACGCCGTATGCTGGGAATGATTCGGCTGTTTCGGCTCTGTTACACGACAGTAACGGTAACGGAAAAACGTTTGCGGCTCGTCGCTTAGTCGCCGACTGAAGCAAAAAAAAACTCACCTAAACAGAGATATATCTGGAGGCGTCTCAACGGTCAAGTTCGCTAAAGACGATATCTCGCGTGGCGTCCGGCTATGGCACGTCTGCAGGTATGGGAACGGGCGAACAAATTCAATCGTTTCAATCGCTTTTTTTTTGGGGCTAAAAATGGGACGCCGTAACGCTCAATCGTCAAAAACAAACCCCACTGGTGAACCACGGCCATCTCGTCCCAGAGCAAGTGTGAAAGTGGACGGTCGGCAGTGAGGTAAAACGTGCTACGGAGTGCCGACAGTGACTACTGAAGATGGCGAGCAGCCGAAACCCACCCCCCCCCACCCTCCAAGCAGGCAGAGAGAGAGGAGAGGGAAACACCATGATAACTATTATATAAAGTATTTGGAATTATTTATATATCTCTATAGAGAGATAGAGAGTGTATATATGTATATAGTGTATATAT
>JACDQD010000004.1:33608225-33646921 GCA_019843655.1 Lethocerus indicus | reverse complement strand
TATTGCTGTTATCGATTCGTTTGAATTTAAATAAATGTCTTTCGGTCAAAAAAAATTATTAAGACTCTGTAGCTGTTTTTTGTGAAATTCTCCCCTCATTTACTATATGTATATTTAAATATTTATATATATGTATATAATCATAGCCTAATGGGGCATAATTGCACAGTGTTATCGATTCGTTTGAATTTAAATAAATGTCTTTCGGTCAAAAAATTGTTAAGACCGTAGCCGTTTTTGTCGAAATTCTCCCTCATTTACTATATATGTATATTTAAATATTTATATATACATGTATATAATCATAGCCTAATGGGGCATATTTGCACAGTGTTATCGATTCGTTTGAATTTAAATAAATGTCTTTCGGTCAAAAATTGTTAAGACCGTAGCCGTTTTTGTCGAAATTCTCCTCATTTACTATATATGTATATTTAAATATTTATATATACATGTATATAATCGTAGCCTAATGGGGCATATTTGCATGTTATTGATTCCGTTTGAATTTAAATAAATGTCTTTCGGTCAAAAAAAATTATTAGGTAGACTATCTGTAGCTGTTTTTTGTGAAATTCTCCCTCATTTTACTATATATATATTTAAATATTTATATATATGTATATAATCGTAACTAATGGGGCATAATTGCACAGTGTTATCGATTCGTTTGAATTTAAATAAATGTCTTTCGGTCAAAAAATTGTTAAGACCGTAGCCGTTTTTGTCGAAATTCTCCCCTCATTTACTATATATGTATATTTAAATATTTATATATACATGTATATAATCATAGCCTAATGGGGCATATTTGCACAGTGTTATCGATTCGTTTGAATTTAAATAAATGTCTTTCGGTCAAAAATTGTTAAGACCGTAGCCGTTTTTGTCGAAATTCTCCTCATTTACTATATATGTATATTTAAATATTTATATATACATGTATATAATCGTAGCCTAATGGGGCATAATTTGCATGTTATCGATTCGTTTGAATTTAAATAAATGTCTTTCGGTCAAAAAAAATTATTAGGTAGACTATCTGTAGCCGTTTTTTGTCAAATTCTCCCTCATTTTACTATATATATATTTAAATATTTATATATATGTATATAATCAACCTAATGGGGGCATATTGCACAGTGTTATCGATTCGTTTGAATTTAAATAAATGTCTTTCGGTCAAAAATTGTTAAGACCGTAGCCGTTTTTGTCGAAATTCTCCCTCATTTACTATATATGTATATTTAAATATTTATATATACATGTATATAATCATAGCCTAATGGGGCATATTTGCACAGTGTTATCGATTCGTTTGAATTTAAATAAATGTCTTTCGGTCAAAAATTGTTAAGACCGTAGCCGTTTTTGTCGAAATTCTCCTCATTTACTATATATGTATATTTAAATATTTATATATACATGTATATAATCGTAGCCTAATGGGGCATATTTTGCAATGTTATCGATTCGTTTGAATTTAAATAAATGTCTTTCGGTCAAAAAAAATTATTAGGTAGACTGTAGCGTTTTTTGTCGAAATTCTCCCTCATTTTACTATATATATATTTAAATATTTATATATATGTATATAATCGTAGCCTAATGGGGCATATTTGCACAGTGTTATCGATTCGTTTGAATTTAAATAAATGTCTTTCGGTCAAAAATTGTTAAGACCGTAGCCGTTTTTGTCGAAATTCTCCCTCATTTACTATATATGTATATTTAAATATTTATATATACATGTATATAATCATAGCCTAATGGGGCATATTTGCACAGTGTTATCGATTCGTTTGAATTTAAATAAATGTCTTTCGGTCAAAAATTGTTAAGACCGTAGCCGTTTTTGTCGAAATTCTCCTCATTTACTATATATGTATATTTAAATATTTATATATACATGTATATAATCGTAGCCTAATGGGGCATATTTGCACAGTGTTATCGATTCGTTTGAATTTAAATAAATGTCTTTCAGTCAAAAAATTGTTAAGACTAGAAGCCGTTTTTGTCGAAATTCTCCCCTCATTTACTATATATGTATATTTAAATATTTATATATACATGTATATAATCGTAGCCTAATGGGGCATATTTGCACAGTGTTATCGATTCGTTTGAATTTAAATAAATGTCTTTCGGTCAAAAAATTGTTAAGACCGTAGCCGTTTTTGTCGAAATTCTCCCCTCATTTACTATATATGTATATTTAAATATTTATATATACATGTATATAATCGTAGCCTAATGGGGCATATTTGCACAGTGTTATCGATTCGTTTGAATTTAAATAAATGTCTTTCGGTCAAAAAATTGTTAAGACTGTAGCCGTTTATTGTGAAATTCTCCCATTTACTATATATGTATATTTAAATATTTATATATACATGTATATAATCGTAGCCTAATGGGGCATATTTGCACAGTGTTATCGATTCGTTTGAATTTAAATAAATGTCTTTCGGTCAAAAAATTGTTAAGACCGTAGCCGTTTTTTGTCGAAATTCTCCCCTCATTTACTATATATGTATATTTAAATATTTATATATACATGTATATAATCGTAGCCTAATGGGGCATATTTGCACAGTGTTATCGATTCGTTTGAATTTAAATAAATGTCTTTCGGTCAAAAAATTGTTAAGACCGTAGCCGTTTTTTGTAGAAATTCTCCTCTCATTTACTATAAATGTATATTTAAATATTTATATATACATGTATATAATCGTAGCCTAATGGGGCATATTTGCACAGTGTTATCGATTCGTTTGAATTTAAATAAATGTCTTTCGGTCAAAAAATTGTTAAGACCGTAGCCGTTTTTTGTCGAAATTCTCCCCTCATTTACTATATATGTATATTTAAATATTTATATACATGTATATAATCGTAGCCTAATGGGGCATATTTGCACAGTGTTATCGATTCGTTTGAATTTAAATAAATGTCTTTCGGTCAAAAATTGTTAAGACCGTAGCGTTTTGTCGAAATTCTCCCCTCATTTACTATATATGTATATTTAAATATTTATATATACATGTATATAATCGTAGCCTAATGGGGCATAATTGCACAGTGTTATCGATTCGTTTGAATTTAAATAAATGTCTTTCGGTCAAAAAATTGTTAAGACCGTAGCCGTTTTTGTCGAATTCTCCCCATGTACTATATATGTATATTTAAATATTTATATATACATGTATATAATCGTAGCCTAATGGGGCATAATTGCACAGTGTTATCGATTCGTTTGAATTTAAATAAATGTCTTTCGGTCAAAAAATTGTTAAGACCGTAGCCGTTTTTGTCGAAATTCTCCCCTCATTTACTATATATGTATATTTAAATATTTATATATACATGTATATAATCGTAGCCTAATGGGGCATATTTGCACAGTGTTATCGATTCGTTTGAATTTAAATAAATGTCTTTCGGTCAAAAAATTGTTAAGACTGTAGCCGTTTTTTGTCGAAATTCTCCCCTCATTTACTATATATGTATATTTAAATATTTATATATACATGTATATAATCGTAGCCTAATGGGGCATATTTGCACAGTGTTATCGATTCGTTTGAATTTAAATAAATGTCTTTCCGGTCAAAAATTGTTAAGACCGTAGCGTTTTGTCGAAATTCTCCTTCATTTACTATATATATATTTAAATATTTATATATACATGTATATAATCGTAGCCTAATGGGGCATATTTGCACAGTGTTATCGATTCGTTTGAATTTAAATAAATGTCTTTCGGTCAAAAAATTGTTAAGACCGTAGCCGTTTTTTGTCGAAATTCTCCCCTCATTTACTATATATGTATATTTAAATATTTATATATACATGTATATAATCGTAGCCTAATGGGGCATAATTGCACAGTGTTATCGATTCGTTTGAATTTAAATAAATGTCTTTCGGTCAAAAAATTGTTAAGACCGTAGCCGTTTTTTGTCGAAATTCTCCCCTCATTTACTATATATGTATATTTAAATATTTATATATACATGTATATAATCGTAGCCTAATGGGGCATAATTGCACAGTGTTATCGATTCGTTTGAATTTAAATAAATGTCTTTCGGTCAAAAAATTGTTAAGACCGTAGCCGTTTCTTGTCGAAATTCTCCCCTCATTTACTATATATGTATATTTAAATATTTATATATACATGTATATAATCGTAGCCTAATGGGGCATATTTGCACAGTGTTATCGATTCGTTTGAATTTAAATAAATGTCTTTCGGTCAAAAATTGTTAAGCCAGCCGTTTCTTGTCTAAATTCTCCCTCATTTACTATATATGTATATTTAAATATTTATATATACATGTATATAATCGTAGCCTAATGGGGCATAATTGCACAGTGTTATCGATTCGTTTGAATTTAAATAAATGTCTTTCGGTCAAAAAATTGCCCCATATTTTGCACCCACAAGTGTATCAATGTGACCTTTTGAATATTTCCCGTTTTCCACCTGGCCGTCGTTTTCACGTCAGAACCCCCGCTTTAAAATATGAATGTGGAGCGCTGTCTCTTTTGACGTCCTCCATTATTATTCCGACCCCCCCCGCCCTATCACCATCCCCCACCGCGCTTTCTCTTGTCCCTTTTCTCTGTGTGCTTTTGTACGGGAAAAGCCCTTTAAATGAGCTTCTTCATGAAAAGCTCCTCGCCCTGAGAGAAAGCGAAATTTTCTAAATTTTCCACCAATCCATAGCTCTCAACCCCGAGGTATATTCCAGCCTTATATATATATATATATATAATTGTCCGAAATTACCCCATTTTCAATTGGAATTTTCGAATAAGTTAAATTGAATTAAAATTCATATATATATATATATATATATATAAATTTTATATACTTCTAATATTTGTCTTTCGGCGGTTGGCAACGGAATGATGATTTCCGGCCGACAGATAGCTAGCGCGGTACGTTTAATTTCCCAATATACAAATAGTAAATATATTTCCCATAAAGTTGTTTCTGTTATTTTAAAGAAAATTGTGTACAGTAAAGGAAAATATGATATTGAAATATCGGCCGGATTTTTCCCCGAATCGATATATATTCGTGGGGAAAACGAATTGGAAACTCGGTCGTGTTGTTTACTTCGTTGCTCCTTTATTGCCGGTGGGGGGGGAAATTCTGACCCAGTTTTTCGCGAAACTTTCCGCGAAAACTGTCGTAAACAGAATTGTTTTCCCCTCCCCCTCCCGCCCCCCCCATTTCGCCAATTAAAAACTGTACAGTTGAAATGCTACTGTTCTCGGTGGAAAACTCACGTTGCCGGACGCGTAGTCCTTGCCCCTGGAGATCGGCGAGCCTCTCACCGTCTTCGTTATCTGGACGTTGGTCTGCATCTTCAAAAGTGCCTGAAATGAAAGAAATCGAATTGGAAAACTCAAATATTTGAACTCCCTGTACCTCCCGTCCCTGTCTACTCCCAGTACCTCCCATGTCCCTGTCTACTCCTAGTAAGTACCTCCCATGTCCCTATCTTCTCCCACATTACCTCCTGTCCTGCTCTCCATGTCCCTGTCTCTCCACCTCTCCTGTGTCCTGTCTACTCCAATACCTCCTGTCCCTGTCTACTCCAATACCTCCTGTCCCCTGCTCCAATCTCCCTGCCCATCTCCCTGTCCCTGCCCAATCTCCTGTCCCTGTCTACTCCAATATCTCCTGTCCCTGTCTACTCCAATATCTCCTGTCCCTGTCTACTCCAATACCTCCTGTCCCTGTCTACTCCAATACCTCCTGTCCCTGTCTACTCCAATATTCCCGTATACCCGAATATAGAAATAGAACTCACCCCCGGGGATTATCACCCTTGGAAACGTCACCAACCACCGACTATAGACGAGTGTGACCGGAGGGTTGTGTGAGAAAGATGCTTTGAACCGCCCACCCACCCCACACAGGGTGTGAGGCTGGGAATCTTCCAACCCCTCCCCACCCGACCCAACCCCGCGTTGCCAGGGCGACCGCCGTCACAACCCCACTGCTCGATTCCATACCAACCCCTTCATGAGGTTGTGGTGGTTGGAAGGGTGGGGGGGCTAAGGGGGGTCACACTTCACAATCCCTTCACTCCTCCTCCTCCTACTCCTCACCGTCTTCATGATATCTTAGACATTTTACGACGTTTCAAACGTTTCAAATCGATATATTGGTATGTCCTGTAAATCTCTTGAATATGACCATCCAGCACTGTTATCGGACATTACCCCCAAGGAGAGGAGGAGGACAACAACAAACAGTACATTATATATATATATATATATATATATATATATATATATATATATTTACGCATATACGTGATATTGTGGACGCCAAGTGACGTTGGCCGTCATTCACAACCCCGTCGCTATTGATTTTGACGGTGACGGCGACGAGACGTCGTCATAGTGTGAAATCTTTATTGGGCGAGTCGAGCGAAAAAACTCAACTTAAAACTATATATATATATTTTTTTTAGTTCATTTAAATTTAATTGAGTTTTTTCATCCTTCAAACGTTCTATATTTCTCGTCCTCCACAATCTGTTTTCATGGTTTTACGGAGCGGCGTCGACCGCGAATTCCTGTGTGTGCCGCGATGAAAACTTTATCGGGCGAGTTGAGCGGCTAAAAAAACGGGAAAAGCGATCTCAAACTAAAACGTATATTACGACGGATTTATAGGGAAATTTGAGACGCAGAAATCGGACTTTTCCGATTTTCACCCTTCGAACATTTTCATTTCTCGCCCTCCGAAATCTGTTTTCGTGTTGGCGTCGTGATTGGGAAGTCGAGAGTCGTGAACGAAGAAAAAAAACTTTATTGGGCGAGTTGAGCGAACAAACTGAACCGAAAAGGTATATACATTTTAAAGTATATATACTTGTTTTAAGTTCATTTTCATCCTTCAAACGTTTTATTTCTCCTCCTCTACAATCGGTTTTCGGGTTTAGCGTTGACGTTGACCGGGAAGGTTGTGGGGGGACGAAAAACTTTATTGGGCGAGTCGAGCGAACAAACTGAACCGAAAAGTTATATACATTTTAAAGTATATATACTTGTTTTAAGTTCATTTTCATCCTTCAAACGTTTTATTTCTCGTCCTCTACAATCGGTTTTTCGTGTTTTAACGGAGCGTTGACGTTGGCCGGGAAGGTTGTGGGACGAAAACTTTATTGGGCGAGTTGTGCGAACAAAACATGGCGACAGACCGAACGAAAAATGGCGGAATGTGGGAAATTTTTCGGACATTTCAGATTTTCATCGTTCAAAACTTATATTTCTTGTCATCTACAATCGGTTTTCGGGGTTTTAACCGGGCGCGGAGGTTGTGACCGGGAAGTGGAGAGTTGCGAACGGAAAAAAAAAACTTTATTGGGCGAGTCGCGCGAACAAAACAGACCGAACGAAAATGTGTATATCGGGCGGAATTAAGGGGAAATTTTGTCGTCGGAATCGGACATCCGTTTATTTCTCGTCCACTACATTCGGTTTTTCGGGGGTTTTGTCGGTTTTTTTAACGGGCGTAGACGTTGACCACGAAATCGAGTCCCTTGCTCCTCTGCGTCTTCAGATGCAGCGAGACGTAGTATTGGCCGACTCCGCCGTTGGAGAGATAGGCGCATCCTCCGCTACCGTCTGTCATACCGTCGATGACCTCGACCATAGTTATCGTCTTGTAATCGGGTATGACGCCCTGTGGCGGATATTTGACGTCGGTGCTCTGTTTCCTCAGCCATTCGGCCGACAGCTTCGGGTGGACGCTGTAGACCAGCCTGAAAGGAAAGAAATCGAAGAGTTCAGTGGGAGGTCATCAACTTCTTCTTCATGGTCACCGTGACCCGTTATCCACTCACCTGTCGAAGCCGGACCTCTTGCCCCAGGTGGCGTTGTGTTGGCCGGGAGCGTCGCACTCCGGAGCCGCCGTAACCAACGCCTGGAATACGGTAGAAAACAGTAAAATGGGTGCAATTTAAAATATCCCGCGCGGATATAAATAAAAGAGCAATAAAAATTTTGTATATTCGGGTCATAAAGCAATATGGCGCCGGATCACAACTACCAACCCACCGTTTTTAATCGCAGGGAATAACGTTGTGTCCATTACAACTCACTAGAATACAGTGAAACGGTAAAAAATATATAGAACGTTTTAGTCGTACTATTTTCTTTTAAATATTGTACCTAGCATACAATAAAATGAGCAATAAAATTTATATATATATATGTAAAAGGGCCGTAGAGCAATATGGCGCCGAGTCACGACTGCCAACTCACGACAGCGTTTATTATTACGAATCGGTTCGGTGAAATAAATAATAAATATCTGAGCGCGAATTAAAATTTATAAAAATATTGAAACCGATTATGTAAAAATTGTCGACCGCACTTACGCAGAGCAGTGACGCGACGACGACGGCGACGATGGACTTCATTGTTGAAGGAATATTAAACAGTAATCGCGTCGAAAAGAGCGAATGTACTGCGGATATTTGTGCCGTACAGGTTTATATAATGGGTTTTCGATGGGACGAGTAGACGTTATCTCTCCGTTTTTGTTTTTTTTTTGTGTAAATATTTGAATTGAACTCGAGATAATTCGAGGTGGAAAAGTGTTGTTTTTTTAATTGTTTTTCTCCTCCTCTCCCATCAGCGGCATTCCGCTAATGGAAAAATGTTTATCTCGGACGAAAGCGTATTTCTCGGGAAAAATATCCAATATACGAGAGAGAAACACATTGGCAATAAACGAGAGATAACGTTCGAGTGTTTCCACTGTAAAACTGACCGAGAAAACAATTAAACACGCCGTTCAATTCCAATTAACGCTAATATTGAGTTTGTCGTCGAAGACTTTTGACTTTTGATTCGGGCACGTCAAGAGTACAACGACAGTTTCGCGCGAGTACAATAACGTTTTTTATATTTCCTTCAATCGCTACGCGTCCCAATACACTATATTGGAATGTAGTGACGAATTTTAAACGTGGAAAATACCACAAATATCGGGGAACAATTTGTTTTGAATAAAAAAATGATGATTTTCAATTTTGTATACACTGTCAAGTTGAGTACGCAATGTCGCGGAGAGAGATATTGTTGGGACAAAATTGTCGAATACGAAGCGAAATCGGAGAAGAAATTGTTGTGTATAAAATGGATGAGTAATGTTTGAAAAAAAATTTAAATGTTTTTCCAATAATAATATCGAAGTGGGAGTTTTAGTTCGGCCGGTTGACGCGACTATACACAACGTATATATTCCCGACTTGTGGGATCGCAAAATTTTTTCATATATATTCGTCGTAGCGGAAAAATATTCGTCCAAAAAATATTCCGCTACTGCAATTTATATTATCGCCTTTATAATTTTTTTTATTGTTCCTTTTTCGCTTTCCTTTAATTAAAATCTTTTTTTTTTTTTCCCCGGCTCGCCGTCGAAACGACAACATCGATCGAGGCGGCGTTGGACGGCCGTCCAGCCGTCCACTTCTGTTTCGAATATCGGAATTATTCCCGTGGAAATATTTCGTTTTTTGTACCCCATAAAATGGAGAGCGGACGACGGGAATCCAACCTCGAGGGTAATTATTTTATCGCCTGAGGCAATTACAGACTTAAAACTCCCTGTTCCTCTATATGTATATATATATATATATATATATATATATATATATATATATATATATATATATATGTGTGTGTGTGTATACATATATATATTCCCCACTGGGACAGCACTCCGTTATGTCTTTCTAACATTATACCCTCTACTTGTCGTCCCTGCTGAAGAATTTACCGTATTTTTTATTATTTTATTATATACGGTTATTTATTTTCAGATTCCGACAATCGGACGATATCGAAGGGATGACAGGCGCGGGGACGGCGACAATTGCCACGACGACTGTGAGTAATATAAACTGTTGTTTTAACTCTGTTGTCGTTGTAAACCGACAATATATATATATATATATATATATATATATATATATATATATATATATATATATATGTAAATAATGAAGAAGTGGAAACGGTTTCAGATATCGAAATGCTCGAAAAGTCGATCGAAGAACTGCCCGAGATACACGAAGAGAGCGACGAAGGTATAAATTTAAATAGATATAAAATATACTTAAAATTCGGAATATTGGCCCTCCCTCCCCGCCCTGTTGATAACCCGACAGGGAGGTTATATATCTGTTACGTTCGATATCGTGAACAACGCCGTATTTATTATTATTTCGTTTATAGAAGAGCGACGTGTTTCGTATTTCGGAAAATGTCGGGTCTGTATAATATTTTCGCGATTTTCTTGGGCACGAAAATGTGCAAAAAAAGACGCTTACGAATTTCGCAAAGGTTACGTCTCTGCGATCGGATAATTTGTTGGAAAATCGCAGAAGAATCGAACCGAAGGTTTTAACGATGACGGTTGAAATAGATACGTCGCGATATCGAATGAAACCGATATCGATGTATAACCTCGCCTGTTAGGTTATCGGCCGTTGACAGGTTACGGACCGTAAGCGAAGTGTAATATTAGTTATAGGCGACACCGAGGGCGATATAATTTTCCTCTCGGGTTTTTTTAAAACTCTGTCCGCAGACGAAAGTTTGAACGGTAAAAAGGAACCGGAGCCGGAGCCGGAACGTCGGCAGCAGGAGGAGGAGGAGGAGGCGAGGAGCGCAGCGACAGGACGAACAGAAGAAGGAACAGGAGGACGACGGAGTTGGGGCGACGGAAGGAGGCCGACGACAAGTTCAAAGCGCCGAGCGGAAAAACGCGAAGAACGCCAAACGATTTACGCTGTATCCGGTAACAGTTTTCACTATTTCGTACGCCGACAAAGAACCGTAGCAGCAGTAGTAGAAACCGGAAATACGGCTTGGTCGAAACCGTGTCAAAAAACGACCGGAGAATTTTTAACGATTTTCTCTCGAGTTGTCGTTCCCGTATACGGTTTGTTTTCTACAACGACTAAGACCGAGAGAGAGAGATATTATTGTCGAATCTCTTCGCTCCGAAGCCGTAGTGGATATAAAATTGTCGAAAATGTTTGGAAAACTCAATCTGGACGTTTCCACACAAACGCTCTTCTCCTTCCGTCATGTTGAATGAAATATTGTGCAGAGGAGAGACCGAATCATTTCGGCTTTAGCTAAATCCCAAATTTTAATGTTAATTAATATCGAAAAAAAGGAAAACGCGCCACGTCTCGAACCTGAATTCGGGGCAACAGAGCACGAGATTAGCCAGCATTTATTGGTCAGAAATTTAAAATATCCACCCCTCTATTCACTGGCAGTTCGGTGAAAGTTTTATTGAAAATTTTTTTTACAACGAGATTTTTTTCTGTCGTCGTTGGGGGAAAATGCGTACGGCGTGTTGGGCGTCCGCCATATTGGGACGCCATATTGGACGCCCCGCGGAATTTTGTATATTTCGGTATATGTTTATTGAAAATTGGGTCATTTTCGGCGTTTTTCAATTTTCCTCTTATGCCGGTATAATTGTCGGGTATTAACGATTATTTTCCTTCGTATATTTACGGCCGGGGAGGTGATAATTTGTCGTGGGGGGAAAATCGGGGTTGGGGTTGGCAACACTGTCGGCGGCCGCCGGCAACGACGACTCGCCGTAGCGAGCCTTTCCGCCATCGCCGTCGGCACCGAGAGAGCTCCCATTCTCCGAGCGCGCGTCCCGACGTCCAGTTCGTTTTGTGTTTTTTAGTTTTTCAGTTATTTCCTTCCCCGCCCCCAAAATTCCGCCCCACCCCCAGCACAGGAATTTCCCTCCCCGGCGCAATTTTCCCTAGCGATTTTCCGTCCGTTCCCGTAGAGCCGGCGCCCTACGTCAGGCGTCCGGGGTTAGGCGCCCCGCCTTCAACACTTCCACACTTCACCGACAGGAGACTATTCGATTTATCGCCGAAGCCGGAAAAACAGTCATCAGGTAAATATTTTCTCCGGTTTTATTTCAATTCTCTCCAAAAAAAAAACCTTATAGTGGGGAAAAGAAAAAAATGATGGCGAGGCGCACCCTGGCGGCCGAGTGGGGATAACCGACGCCGGTCGGCCATCTTGAAAACGCGCATTTAAAACTTATTTTATTCCACAATTAACCGTTTTTCCGGGAAACTTTGGTGGGGGCGTTGAAAATTTCAAATAACCCCAATTTCTATGTAATAAAAATATAATTACGCTTTTAACGGCCTCGTTTTACAAGACCCATTTTCGTGGTGACGCCTTCACTAACCCCACCCCCACTCTTTGTAATTTTGTATTACAAAGCGTCCCCAAGCCCAGATATCGACCCCCCCCCAGAGAAAAATATCAATTTTCCCCAATAAAACACTATTATTATTGGAGAATTTTGTTCGGGGAACTACATAAATATGTAATATAAAGTTTCCGCCGGGCGAGCTCGCCCGACATTAAAGCGGTAGTTTTTAGCGGTTTAACGTTTAGAATTAACACGGAATTCTTTACCATTCAGATGCGACAACAAAAGCACGAACCGCGCCTAACCTCAATGCTCGAGTTATATAGTACGACGATAGTCGAGTTATTGAGGAGAAATTGACGATATTGTATTTTTTTTTTGTAAATCGGCGGTGTCCAGTTTTGCCGGACACAATTAGGTTATACTGCGATGGATATTTTCCTGTAAATTTCTTCTTTAAAGGTTATTAATCTATTTTTTAAATGTACGGTAAAATAGCGAACAAGCCGAAAAACTGGCAATTTTCCTACCGAATAAATGTCGACACGCTCCTCGGTGGTCGGTAACAGCGCCTGTACTGTTTTTTTATCGTCGTAGAAATTAATATTGTTTCGGTGCAGGACACAAGGCGAGGAGGAGGAGGAGGAGGATTGAGCTTTGGACGAGGCGGAGGAGGAGCCATGAAAGCGGAACCCCGACAACAACACAATGGGGCCACAGAAGAGGTTCAGGTCGGCGGGTCCAGGTATGGGAGGTCCCGAGGAGGTGGAGGAGGCGGCGGAGGACCCGGAGGGCCACCGCTCGACGAGCCCTCCCTCAGGATACTGATACCGAGCAAGGTCGCCGGCTCCATCATAGGTAAGTCATCGGCGGCACCTCCGTTTATACTTCAGTTTCATCCGACATTGTTTACTGCCTCCTACGTTCCCCAGGCAAGGCGGTAAGAACATATCGAGGCTGCGTACGACGTACAAGGCGAACGTCAGCCTGCCCGACTGTCCAGGGCCCGAGCGAGTCGTGCTCATATCGGCGAGCTTCGAGACCGCCGTCAAAGTCGTCGAGGACATAATACCCAACCTCGAGGAATACTTCAGGAACCAGGGCAAGAGCGACGCTGACCTCAGGGTCCTTGTGCACCAGAGCCTGGCCGGCTGCGTTATAGGTACGCCGGCTTTACACAATTCCGCCGTTATTTCCACCACCGATCGATATATATATATAACGGAATAATAATTTTTGCAGGCAAGGCCGGTGCCAAAATCAAAGAGCTGAGGGAGAAGACCGGCGCCAAGATCAAGATATTCGGCAACTGTTGCCCGCATTCGACCGACAGGGTCATATCCATCGTCGGTTCCGTTCAGGTCAGTGGTTTCAATGTCTTCGTTTTTTTCCTATTCCCAATTTTAGATTTTCCGTTTTTCTCATTTTATTTTTTCTTCGTCGATAGCAGAACTCTTATATATATATATATATATTTTATACATATTCCGTCGGCGGCTGAGAAACGGGCCCCACAAATAATAATGATGATGACAAATAGTTAATTGAAATCATACCATTATACGAAACAGTTTTTTTTTGTTTAAATACAAATAATCAGGTACAAAAATACATCATTAACACGTTTTAAACAATCTTAAAGCGGGCTTATTTCTTGTTTTTTTTTTTTTAAGAAGAAGCTTTATTTACATATCTTTATATATATATATATATATATATATATATATATATATATATTCTAAATCTACAGGGAACATAGTCGGACCGGAATCGAACCGGAGTAAATTTCTGTGGCGTCTGTAACTTTTCTTGAAACTTGTTCGATATTACTCGAATATGTGCATAGCGCATGTTCAATGCACTAATTGTATATCTGTGGGTAATTTAATTTTTCAACTATCATATATAGTTTGTAACGTATTCCGCTTTCTCCCGCAGGTATGCTGCGACGCCGTCAAGGAGGTTGTCGAGCTCGTGAAGGCGACTCCGACTAAGGGCTATTCGGAGCCTTACGACCCGAGGCACTACGACGATGAGTTTGCGGAAGATTACGGCGGTTTCGGGTGGCGCCCGGGTCCGAGGTGTGGGAGAACCCGCCGCCGCCGCCCGTAGGAGGCGGCGGGGGCGGAGGGCACCACAGGGGCGGGGAGGGCCCCCACCGCCGGGCATGGTGGGCCCGCCGCAGGGCATGCCGAGCCGCCGCCGCCGCCGCAGGGGCCGCGCCGCGCCGCCGCCCGCCCGCACCCGCCGCCCGAGCCCGGCACCACCCAGGTGACGATACCGAAGGACATGGCCGGCGCCATAATCGGCAAGGCGGCACGCGTATACGCAGATACGCTTCGGATTCCGGGCGCCCGACATCACCATCGACGAGCCCGTCCAGGGCTCCAACGAGGATCATCACAATATCGGGCAGCCTCGGAGTAGATACACATGGCGCAGTACTTCCTCCAGCAGACGGTAATTGAGTCGCAGAGGATGATGGCGCCGCGCTACTGAAATGATTCGGTAAACCGTCAATAGAAAAAGAAAAACGGCGACGACCCCCCCACTGAAGAGTTTTCAAACTCTTCGAAACTAAAATCCCCCCCCCCCCTCGGGGTGTCCATAGTTCGATAGTACGACCTAAATGAATTTTCCGAATCAGTTTTATAAACAGAAAATTTATATTAGTTTCTAGCCTAAACCTAGAACCCCTCGCCCTCCGCTTAGCCCTGTGTACCGGTTTTGAAGTAGGAATCGCTCGTTCTTCAGAAAAGTGTTAACTTTCGTAAGTTGTAGAAACGAACTTGAACTAAGTTGTTCGGTGGTGGGGGGCAATTCGCAGAATCTTGATTAATTAATCGGATAGGAAATTTTAAAACTGACGAACGTAAAAGAAGGGGAGGAACGGGGAACAAACAATACCATCTTTCCCCTTTTCAATCCATCAATGTATATGTATATATATATACAAAATTTTATGTATATATATATATAGGGGACAAATTTCTAGTAGCGAACTCTTAGTATATTAACGATAGTGACGAAAAGATGAATTATTTAGCATTTTAAAAAGCTCTATATAAATTTATATATATATAATAATAATAATTTTACGTGTAAGATCAGAATCCCCTGTTGGGTTTGTCGTGTTTGTATTTTTTTTTTTTTGGGGATTTTTACGATGAGTTTATAGGTAAGGAATAATGAGAGAGAAAAAAAAACTCAGGTTTTCGGGTGCGTGGATATAATAATAATAACGTTTAGGATATAATAATTTAAGGAAAAGATATAGAAGAGAGAGAGATAGGTTATGTTGTTTTCGGGGGGTTTGAAAAAACGTAAATTTTCCGATATCGATATTATACAATATTCGCTCCGGATGAATTTGTTTTAAGGACGAAAAACTGTAACCTTCCAAGGAGGTTACTTTCCGGTTACAGGATCAACGTGATTAGGTTTATTTTATATATATATATATATATATATATAAACATGAATTGATTGTTCATAGTCGTAATTGAGATTTATCCCAGCCGACGATGTTTCCGGAGTTTCCGAATTTTTTTTTTGGTAAAACAGAAAATTTTGGAAAATCCACTGCCCTCTGAATCGTGTCGTTGTAGCGTTGTACTTTAAATTGGGTATTTTTTTAAGTCTTAGCTTTATTTCTTTTCGCTCTCTGTTCGCAGAGTGACCGAGAGCGTGAGTGAATTTTACAGAGCGATAGAGCGATAGACGGAGCGATGTTTAAGGAGGGATGAGGGAGGGGTGCGGGGGGGGGTGGGGAGGGCGCTTTCAAATTTCTCTCTGGAAATCGTGAAATGTACAAAAATTAAAACTGAGTGTTTAATTTACGAGAAATTTGAAAGCCCAGCCCCCCCCCATATATATATATATATATTAATTATATTTGTTTCTAATCTAATGTACAAAATGCTTTTCAGTCGCTTGGACGAACGAAAGAAAACGAAATGACGACGACGATGACGACAACGAACTCTCTCGTTGAAAAATTCGTTATTTTTTTTTTCTTTACGCTTCAATTTTTCGCTTCCAAAAAAAAAAATATACCCACCCCCACCCTGAGCCCCTTCGGTTCGGATAGCCCAAAGAGTAGCCTACCCGTTAATAAAATATTTTTATTTTTATATCGACGTAAAATTCATTTCGATCGCAAAATCCTCCACAACCCTAGATTATACGCGATCGCTCGAATATTTACCCCCACCCCTTTTCTCCCGAAACACACACACGGGTGTGTCGACACTTCAAGCTGTCAAACTTGAAGATTTCATATATATATATATAACAATGATTCCCGGTTTTTTTGTTCCCTCAGGATTATATTAGGAGTGGTATCACCCCCTCCCCACTCCCCCGCCCATGACCCTGCCCGTGGAGAGAATCGTCCCCCCCCCGAAAATGGAAAACATTAAAATATATTCGCATGTTTATTTTATTATCAAGATTAATATGCTTTTGTCTTTTTATATATATATATATATTGATGCCCAGAGTAATTTTTATTTTTTAAACCCCCCCACCCCACCCCCCAACCCCACGGTGCCCCCAACGATATTTTCGTATTTAAAAATATATATATATGATTATGTAAGTAAATTCTGTGTCATTTTTTTTTTTGATTTTTGCATTTGCCACACTAAGTGCACCCAAAACGCCCCCGCTAAAAGCTGTTTTGTGTCAAATGTTCTATATATTATTTTTCCTTTGTGTCTCTACTCTCTCTATTAATTTGTTTTCTTCTTTTTTTTTTAAAAAAAGAATGATTTTATCGATTTCTCTTTACAAAGTATATAATAAATATGAAAAACAAAACAAATCACCTCTTTTGAGTCATATTGTTACAATTATTATTATTATTATTATTATCACTATTGCTATTATTATCGATTATGGATGAACAAATAAACTTGGAGGCGCGCGCTTATTTTCAAAGTGTCCAAAACGCATTTTCTCTCACAAAATCCCCTTCTATCGGACCCCCTTTTTACGGGGCGGAAAATTCCACCCTCCGAAAATAAAGTGAAAAGCGTAACCCCTACGGGATGGATTGTCCTCCAACGTAAGTTATTTCCATACACACACATATATATATATTTTTTACATATTTATGTACATATATATATGTACGATAAGATGTGATCCTGAGCGAGACCTCCGACCCTGTAAGCTTTGCTGAAATAACCCCGAGCGATAACCACCATCGGCCCAGAGATCCTCCACAAAAGTATCGGGGATCTTACCCCGAGAGCGATAGGAGGTCCTCAGACCCCTCGACGGTCAGAGGTCTTATAAGCCCTGCTGAAATAACCACCCCGGGCGATAAACACCACCGCCACCTCGGACCTCTCGGAGATCCTCCACAAGTATAGTGCGATCCGTTGGTTGTGGCCTAATCCTGAGAGCGGTGAGATGATGAGGTCCTCCGACCCTGTACGTAAGCCCCGCTGAAATAACCCCCGGCGATAACCACCATCGGCCCAGAGATCCTCCACAAAAGTATATAGTGCGATCTGTCGGTTGTGGTGTAACCCGAGAGCGATAAGGTGATCCGGATAGGACGTCCTGCGGCCCTGTAAGTAAGTTCTTGCGGAAATAACCCCGAGCGATAACCACCATCGGCCCAGAGATCCTCCAAAAGTATACTGTCGGTTGTGGCCTAACCCGAGAGCGATAAGACGATTCTTCCGGATAGGAGGTCCTCCACCGCCCAGTAAGCCTTGCTGAAATAACCCCGAGCGATAACCACCATCGGCCCAGATATCCTCCACAAAAGTATCGGGGATCCTGCCCGAGCGATAACACGATCCTGAGCGAGCCCTCCCGTATAGGAGGTCCTACACCGCCCTATAAGCCTTGCTGAAATAACCCCGGCGATAACCACCATCGCCCAGATATCCTCCACAAAAGTATCGAGATCTCACCCCAAGAGCGATAAGATGATCCTGAGCGAGACCTGCCAGATAGGAGGTCCTCTGACCTTCTAAGCCTTACAGGAATAAACCCCGAGCGATAACCACCATCGGCCCAGATATCCTCCACAAAAGTATCGGGGATCTTACCCCGAGAGCGATAAGACGATCCTCCTGAGCGAGCCCTCCCGGATAGGAGGTCCTCCGACCGAAATAAACCCCGGCGATAACCACCATCGCCCAGAGAGATCCTCACAAAGTAATCGGGTTTTCTTACCCCGAGCGATAACCACCATCGGCCCAGATATCCTCCACAAAAGTATCGGGGATCCTGCCCCGAGAGCGATAAGACGATCCTCCTGAGCGAGCCCTCCCGGATAGGAGGTCCTCCGACCGAAATAAACCCCGAGCGATAACCAACCATCGGCCCAGAGAGATCCTCCACAAAAGTAATCGTGGGTTTTCTTACCCCGAGCGATAACCACCATCGGCCCAGATATCCTCCACAAAAGTATCGGGATCCTGCCCCGAGAGCGATAGACGATCCTCCTGAGCGAGCCCTCCCGGATAGGAGGTCCTCCACCGACCCTCTAAGCCTCGCAGAAATAAACCCCGGCGATAACCGACCATCGGCCCAGAGAGATCCTCCACAAAAGTAATCGTGGGTTTTTCTTACCCGGCGATAACCACGCCCCCGTTTGGAATTTTTATTTTGAAAATTTTCTAAATGTTAATACTGTAAGCTCAAAGTAAGCGCCCTGTTTCAATGTCTCTTTGTTTTTCCTATTCCCAATTTTAAATTTTCCGTTTTTCTCGTTTTATTTTTTTCTTTTCTCCGCCGATAGCGAACTCTTAATCGTAATTTTAAGATATAAGACGTTTGAAAACGAAAATTGTTTTTGCGACCTTCACCCCCCCGCCACCCGATGTGCGATATCGTTCATCGCACCGCCCTTCAACCAGTTTGAAAATTGTAAGTATACAAAGAAAGACAGATTTCTGGCTTCACTTTATTGTCAAAAATTGGTATCGATTAGCGATATCGATCCCCCTGCATCGAGGAAGTCGTGATACATTCCTTATCGAACATACATAATATATATATCGTAAATACATACATATTCTGTTATCGTATTTACATAGACACTACCCATAGAGAATGGCGGTGGGATCGTCCTCCAAAAAAAAAAAAACGGTAATTTCTGTATCGGACACGATTTGATTTAGGTAATTACCTGAACGCTTACGTATCGATGAATATATAACACCGATATTATGCGATAATTGTTAGAGAGAGAGAGAGAGATAGATTCTCGAGAGTTTTTGCAGCCCCCACCGCTTCATTATTTTTTTTAAAAATCAGTTATTTTTTAATTATCAACTATTAGATAGGTCCTACTATTAATCCTGATAATCTGGACGACATGTATCAATATATATATATATATATATATATATATATATATATATATATAGTATATACATGTGTATATGATTCAGACTCGGTATCTGAAAACTTGCGTAAAATTAACATTTAAATTTCAACAATTCGTATTTACACGGACGATCGGTTGTAATTTTTTATTTTTTTTATTTAAAACTAAATATTCATGCAACATACAATTTATGGGGGGGGTTGGCCCCGTCTTCGTAGCAATATTGTGCACTGTGTACTGGTTGCTCATATGCATGCATATATATATATATATATATATATATATATATATATATATATTTATATTAGTTTTCTTGGCTCCATTCTTGAAACTTCTCTCATATTACTCAAGGGAGGGGAGTTTATGTATATTATTATTTTATCCTATATTTTGGCCCTTCGGTTTATATACCCTGCCGTCAATTCACCATTTTCCTCCTAATTGTCGTGTACCCAAGTATATTTCGAACCGATACAATTTCTCATCAACCCTCGGAGTAAATATTTTTCCGTTCTTCCCCTATATATATATATATATATATATATATATATATATATATATATATTTATTTAAAATAATAATAATGATGATGATGATGACAAATAGTTTATTCGAAATCATACGATTACAGTTTTTTTTTTTTTCTAAATACAAATAATCAGGTACAAAAATACATTCATCGACGCGTTTTAAACAATCTCAAACGGGCCAAAAAAAAATAAAGCTTTATTTACATATCTTATATATATATATTATAAATCTACAGGGAACGTAGGCCGGAATCGAACCGGGTGTAAATTTTCTGTTTATATCCGAGGCGTTATTTGTCGGTTGTTGGTTCTGTTGTTGTTGTAGTCGTTGTCGTTGTTGTCGGCGGTCTCTCTGGCGCTGTAATAGAGTCCTGATACCGCCTCCTGTATGGCGCTGTAGGCACGCCCTCCCGCCATGTCGTAAACCGCCCGCCTTCTCCTCCACCGTCTCTTTGCGTATGTGCTCTTCGGTCGGCGCGACACTCCTCCCAGTTAGGCGCCGTCGGACCCTCCGCCTCAACCACCGGCGCGCCCGTACCTGCGCGTTTTGGAAAAAAATTAAAAACAATTTTTCTCCGATATATATACTGAGCTATTAGCCGTCGGATTCGTGTTCTGAAAATGAAACGCGACGGAAAGACCGCGTTTTTTTATATATTTTTATCTAAATTTAGGTCGTTGTAATTTCGATGCCGAATATTACAATTACTTCCAACTTAGTAGGCGATCCTTAAAGGCGAACTTAAAAATATGTACGCCAACCCGATATATCTATAAACCGTCTTTTTAACGAAAAATTCCCCGTTTTTTAGATTTTTATCTAAATTTAGGTCGGTCCAATTTCGATGCAGAATATTACGAATTACTTCCAACTTAGTAGGCGACCTTAAGTGTGAACTTTAAAAATATGTACGCCAACCCGATATATCTATAAACCGTCTTTTAACGAAAAATCCCGCTTTTAGATTTTATCTAAATTTAGGTCGGTCCAATTTCGATGCAGAATATTACTACTTCCAAGTAGGCGATCCTAAAACTTAAAAATATGACGCCAACCCGATATATCTATAAACTGTCTTTAACGAAAAATCCCCGCTTTTTAGATTTTATCTAAATTTAGGTCGGTCCAATTTGATGCAGAATTATGACTCAGTCCGAGGATCTGAAGGCCCCGGATATCCTCCCAAAGTATCGGGATCCTGCCCCAGAGCGATAAGATGATCCTGAGCGAGATCTGCCGTATAGGAGGTCCTCCACCGCCTCTATAAGCCTCGCTGAAATAAACCCTGAGCGATAACCAACCATCGGCCCGGAGAGCATCCTCCGGCAAAGTATCGGGGATCCTGCCCCGAGCGATAACACGATCCTGCTGGCGAAGCCCTCCGTATAGGAGGTCCTCCGACCTTCTTTTAAACTTAAAATTATGTAACGACAACCCGATATATTTAAATGAAAATGAAACGCGACGGAAAGACCGTGTTTTTATAGATTTTATCTAAATTTAGGCAATTTCGATGCGGAATGTTTGCAATTACTTAGTCGTCGACCGACAGTAGGGATATGATCTAAAAGATACCTCCGTATAGCGGTCCTGTCATCGGATACATTGTTCGGCGATGTGCCCTACAGCGATCCGAATCACCCCATCACCGCCGCCCTTCTTTTAAGGCTTATCCCAGCGAAACTTAAAATATGTACGACAATATATTTATAGCCGAGGGCCAGGAGTGTCCCCTCGTCTTTTAACAAAAATCCCCCGGCCGACGGAAAGACGGCGCTTTTAGATTTTCATCTAAATTTAGGTAATTCCGACACGACACAGTCTGAAAGATACCTGTACAGCGGCCCTTCTTCGACGACGTGCAGCTTTTCGTTACCGGTCAGGTAATATTCGTGGCCTTTACCGATTCTGATACCGGTCGAGAATTGTGGCCCTCGCCGGACCCTGTTCTCCTTCTTGTCGGCTTCCGCCCGCCGCAGCCGCCGCTTCTTCTTAGTGAAGCTCTAAAAGACGATGCTCTTGGCGTTGCCTTCGCGAACATGAGCTCGTCGATCAGCGCCTCCTTCGCCCTCAACTTCTTGCGCCTCGCCTCGGCGTCTTCGCAAGCGCGTCCTGTTTACGCCTCTCCTCCGACTGTTTCTCCAGTTCGATCATCTCCTCGAGCTCGAGCTCCGACCTGCCGATCTTCATACGGTTCTTCAGTATCGCCTCTTTGTTCTCCCGCTTGTACTGTTCGATACGCCGGTTAGTTTCCATGACGCGTCGATTCCGTTGGACGAGATTGTGTATCAGGTCTTCGATCTGTTCGAGGTAGTCGTTACGCCCGACCGGCGAAATCCTCCTCCTTCTTGTTGTAGTCGCGAGTATCCGCTTACGTATATCGACTTCCTTTTCGACCTGCGGGTCTTCGAAGAGCTGGACGCGGAAATTGCTCCGCCTCAACGGTATCTGGCATTCGGGGCACGATCCCGAACCTATTTGACAAATTAAAAAATTCTTAGTTACTAATTTTATATATATATATATACATTGCTTCAAATGTAAGGTCCGAAAAGTCGGATATCGGCCGTTAAACATGGCTGAAAAATATATATATATAAATATTTTAAATTTGCAGGATAATCAGCGCCTGGCTGTATATATATATATATATATACCTTTGAGGAAGAGGAGGTCGACGCTACGATTCGCAGAGAGAGTGGCGCAGACGCTGACCAGAAGTTTCAACGACGGATTGCGATATTTAGTCGTCCGACACCTGGGACACACCTGGTCTTCCATCTCTATTTGTCGTACAATTTGGTTTGCAGGTGTAGTACGCTCGTCGCCCTCCCGACGATGCCTTGAGAGGACGGTGGGGTCGCCCCAACCCTACGGAATACCCGAATAACAACAACAATATATATATATATATATTTATATATTATAATCATCGCTATAGCCGACTTGAGTGATGGGTTCGCCTAATACAGTGCGATATATATATATATATATATATATATATATATATATGGTCAATAATTCTGTTTCAGGTATTGTAACAAGGTGACGACAAGAAAAGGTGAGCGGTACCGAAAACTACATAACTCATATATATATATATATATATATATATATATATATATATATATATATATGAGTTCAAAGTTGTATTTCAGAGATTTATATATATATATATATATATATATATATATATATATATTAGGAGGATGTACTACAGCGTCTATATAACAAGGGTAAGTGAACAATATATATATTTCTTTTTGTTTTCCCCAAAATAATTTTAAAATGTGTGTGTATGCTGTCTATATATATATATATATATATATATATATATATATATATATATATATATATATATTTGATTAATAAAGTACGAAGAAGAAAATAAAATAGGATATTTCCGCACTTGTATTGTGAGTCATTTGCACCTTTCAATTGTCCCTCAAACCCCAAAATGATACGATAAAAAAATTTATTTACATCGAAAAATAAATCAACAAAGATCCTAACCTTTCTTCCCTATAACCGGAACAATAACTCAGGAGATATATATTAGGTGGGGGTAGCCCTTAAAAGTAATCGAAATTTCGCTAAAAAAAGGAACTTTAATTATTATACTATATATATATATATATATATATATATATATATATATATATATTTACGGCAAATTTCAAATTTTCAATTTTAACAAGACCGAAATACATATTATCAAATTGTCGATTACTTTCGGGGGGGCTAAACCGAATATAAAAAGAACTTGTGCCATCTAAATAAATAAACCGGAACGGGCATAAAATATACAATTAATGTAGAGAAAAATAGAAAATCGGCCGTGGTAGGTTTCGCAACTACGAGTCGTGTTATCCGTTCCACGAATACTGCAATATCTCTGTGATATTTTAGACGAATTCGGATTTTCGTAAGAATGAAGAGAGAGAGTGAAAAATGGAATGAATAAAAGGAAGAAAATAGATCGATTCGCTGTGGAACGTACCTCTTGCACAATTGAGCCGTTTACCCCTTTTAAGGGATGAGAGGGTAATAATTACCTATTGGAGGCGTTTTAAAAACCTGGTAATGTTTTTTGTACGGGGGGGCGCTGGTTTCTAACAGAAAATTGGCTAACCCCCAACCACCCCCACCCCGGCCGTAGAATAGAAAAAGAATAAAAAAATATTTGGCTTACCCCGAATTTTAAATATCAGTACGGCGAAAAAAAAAAGAAGAAGTTTTCGGTGAAATCGGAGTAGAATTAGGGCGAAATCGAGAAGACGCCGGTGCTTCTTCACAGCTAGAGCGAGAGAGACACAACACTGTATAACCCGAAGGTAGGTTACTCTTGTATTTTCGTATCGAATATATATATATATATATTTTTTCGGGCGAAAAAAAAATTCTTTCCGTCCAATTTGACTGTAAAAAAATATTCTTTATTGAAATACGGCGGATTTTTAAACTGAAATATTACATCCTGAAAACCGTATATATACTAAAATTCAGAATGGGGTTGACCCCCACCCATATCTGACGTACACTATATATATATATATATATGCCTTGAAATATTCAAATGTTACAGTTTTATTTCAATTTTTGTAACAATTTAGTGTTCAGTGGATGAAAATTTAAAGTATATATGCGCGCGGCTCGGGGGCACAACAGTTAGCTCTTATACCTCTATGGACGGAGCAATATACTTTATATATAACGGTTTTATTTATAATAATTCTTTTAATATATATAAAGGTTATAGTTTTTATTTTTTAAAATATTTTCCCGTACTGGAATATTTATTTTTGTAGGAAAATTTAAATTTTTTTTCAATTCGAAACCTATTTTCGCTTCGAACATCTGTTCAGCGGTCAGTCGCAATATGGCCGTCCAAATACCGTTCAGCCTTCCGTCGCATTCGAGGAGAGTTTAGCCTCTACAAAGGGCGGTGAGATGCGTCGAAGCCTATTACGCGGACAGGTAACGAGTCAGTAACAATCGGAAAAGAAATTACGCCAAAAAAACATAATATCCGGGTTATATGTTCGAGGGTATATCGACCCTGTCGGGGGTTGAATATCTGTCATTTTACCCTCCGTTGACTTTTCAGGGTATTTTCGCGTGAAATAATTTCCAATTTTTCATCTTTCGGCCCCACCTTTAGATGGGGTCAAGAACCGATCCGAACATTTATATATATATATATATATATATATATATATTTTTTTCGGTTAAAATGCGGAATATCATCGATAACCTAATAGAGGGAGGTTATATATCGGGTTTCCTTCGAGAAATAATTTATTTTGAATCGCTGAAATAATTTCAATTTTTTCATCTTTTGGCCCCACCTCACACAGGGTCAATAATCGATCTGAACATTTATATATATATATATATATATATATATATATATATATATATATATTTTTTTCCGTTAAAATGCAGAATATGGGCCGGCTGCCGATAACCTAATAGGAGGGAGGTTATATATCGGGAAATAATTTCATTTTTTCATCTTTTCCTCGGGTCAATAATCGAGAAATAATTAAATTTTTGAATCGCATAGGTGAAATAATTTCAATTTTTCACCTTTTCGACCCCAACTCACACGGGGTCATGAACCGATCTGAACATTGATATATATATATATATATATATATATATATATATATATATATATATATATATATATATATATATATATTCGGTTAAAATGCGAATAATGGGTACGCCCTCCGATAACCTAGTGGGGGGGGGGGGGGTTATATATTGGGTTTCGATATATCGTCCGCGTACATATTTCTTATTCGCAACTTCGGCCACGCACAAAACTGTCGAAAGGTACGATACCGCAATTTCGACCGGTTTCCTCCCAATAATAACCAAGATTCGGTACTGTATCTCATACCTTTCATATAGGTTTATTTTTTTATTTTTTTATTATTTTCCGCAGATTCAGAATCTGGCGACACTGATGAGGGATAGATTCGGGGGGAATACGCTCCGTGTCAGACCCGATCAAATCGCACAAACTGCTTTCGTCGACGGCGAACAGGAACTGTTCGACAAACAGCACTAGCAACCAAACAGTGTAAGGGGGAAAACAATTATCTAGTAAGCGTTAGAACTGTTTTCGGTTTGAAATATAGCAACGGGGAGGCCCGACCGATAACACAGTATGGAAGCGAGTTTTTATTTTATTTTTATATATATATATATCGATATACTGTAGGCTCGTGATGTCTTTCGCTGGACCGGGCGGTTTGGCCGCTCGCCGTCTTCAGTAGCTCTGTGTCAGTCCACCGCAAAAAAAAACATCAAAGCGCTAACAGTGACCGCTACTGAAGACGGTTTAGCGAAAGACCAGAACCGGCGAGAGAAGCCGAAGCGTCAGCGAACCTACAATCCTAGGCGCTCGCCGTCTTCAGTAAGCGGCTGTGTGTCAGCCACCGCCAAAAAAAACAGTGTGGCACTGTTTTACAGCGCTACTGAAACGGCGAGCGGCCTAGGATTGTAAGGTTGACGTTTCTATCTCCTCGCCCGGTCTGGACTGCTAGACCGGGCGGACCGCCGTCGCGCCGTCTTCAGTAAATCCTGTGTGTCAGCCACCTGTGTACATGAAAGTACGTGAAAGTGACACAGCGCAGCGTGAGGATGCCCAAAGCATCCAACTGCCGCAACAGTGGCTGACACACATGCTACAACGAAAAAACACGCAGCGCGGAAACGTCGGCGGCGAAACCTACAATGTTACGCCGCTCGACTAGCGTCTTCAGTAGCGCTTTCGTCACTGCTAGCGGCGACACACAGCAGCTTCTGCTACTGAAGGCCGGCGGCGAAACGCCGGTTTCGCGAAAAGACGAAACAAGGTTAATCGTCATGTTCCGTTCTCGCCGGTTCGTCTTTTGCCAGACCGGGCGGTTTGACGCTCGCGCCGTCTTCAGTAGCGCTGTATGTGTCAGCCACCGCAAAAAAACAAACAGTGCTAAGCGGCGACTGACACACAGCAGCGCTACTGAAGGCAGCGGTGGCCCAGGATTGTAGGTTAAACAAACAGTACTTTCGCTACCGAGACCGGGCGGTTTCGGCTCGCCGTCTTCAGTAAGCTGCTGTGTGTCAGCCACTGTTGTTGCGGCACTTTGGACGCTTTCGTGCGGCATCCTCACGCTGCGCTGTCGCTTTCTGCGTGTACACGGCGGCTGACACAGCGGCGCTACTGAAAGGCGGCGGCCCAGGATTCAGGTTTCGCGCGTTTCCGTCTCCTCTCTCGCGCGGTTTCGGTCTTTCGCTGGACCGTCTTCAGTAGCGGTCACTGTGTTAGCGCTTTGGATGTTTTTTCGCGGTGGCCGCGGCCAGGCTTGCAAGCGCTACTGAAGACGGCGGCCCAATGTAGGTTTCGCGGCGTTTCGTTACTTATTGGCCGACCGATATCTATACGCGGGAGTGCGGACGAGACTGTCTGCGTCTTCAGTGTTCCTCCTGTTTGTCTGCGCAGGGCCGAAGACACGCTGGCGGTAACGGCTACGACGCGCGCACAACCCGCCCGACTGGGTGTTGGACTATTGGCACCGGCTCGAAAAGCCCAATACCCGAATATTTCGCCAGGCGAGAACAGCGCCAAGCTCGAATTCGTTAAGATGTGGGAGAAGGAATTCGGCAAAATCGACAACAACACAGACAGCGCCCACCACTGATATACACATATATATACAGTTAGCGTAGTACCGATATTCGAGTAAGTTATTTAAGAGCGTACTGAAAAAGTGTGTATATTTCTAAGTGTTATCTACAACTAAATATATATATATGTGTGAGAATACAGTTTTAAAATGTCTACACTGTTTTATTTCAAATATGCCCCCCAACATCAACGACGATATCGAGAAGGCTGTGGCCTTCAGCAAGACACTGAATAGACAGTGACAGTTCTAAAACCAGTTTCTTCCCAATGTTCAAATCATATTTAGGTAGTACATAATGTAATTTATTTAAAACTATAATATATATATATATATATATATATATATATATATATATGAATAGTTTTAAAACTTGAACATATGTTTTATTTCAAATATGGCTCCCGTCATCTCCGACGATATCGAGAAGGCTGTGGCCTTCAATAAGACACTGAATGGACATTGACAGTTCCAAACCAGTTTCTTCCCATCCTCAAATCATATTTATGTAGTACAAAATGTAATTTATTTAAAACGTGTTATTTTCGACTAAATATATATATATATATATATATATATATATATATATAGAATACAGTTTTAAAATATTTCAAATATAAGCTCCCCCCCTCCATCGTCATCTCCGACGATATCGAGGAAGGCTGTGGCGTTCAGTTCAGATACGGATAAATTAAATAAATTGCTATAAAACGAAAAAACTGTAATTGGGGGGTTGGGGAAATAATACACTGAAAAACATTTCATTCGACATATTTTTATTTTCAATTACTCAAATCACACAATATATATATATATATATATATATATATATATATAATTTTATTTCATGTATATATATATATATACTTTTGTTTTTTCACTCCGACAATATATTATAATTATTAACACGTTAGTTTTTTTTAATTATATTTTTTATCGTTTATTAAATTTCCACAAACGGTACAAACTTACTTACGCGGTTGAACACAGAATTTGGCAGTTGAACAGGCGCAAAGGGGATTGAATTTTTTTCTTTCTTTTCGGTTTTATAAATATTTATTTTGTTTTCCAACAAATTCTCATCGGGGGAGGTGGGGGCGATTTTGTTTTGTTTTTGGCGCCCCTGTGTCGTTTTCAGGATTCGTTAAGAAGGAGTTAATAAGAAATTTTAGCGTTTCTTGTGAACGCATTTTCAAATTTTCAAACAGAAAAAAAAAACGTAATAAAAATACATTAAAAATATTATTATTATTAGGTGTACCCCGAAAATAATCCGACAATTGATAGATTTTCTCTCTCGAGAGAGAGAGAGAGAGAGATGGGGAAATTTTTCTTTTTTTTTTTTTTTTGGCGAAATAAAATAAATTCCACAGTGAAAATATCCACAGGAAAATCACGTTTAAAGCCCGATAATAATTTTTCTTCCTCAATTCCTCCCCACCCCGGCCCGCCACACACATATTTTAATTTATCCCTATATATATATATATAATAATCGTAATATTATATCGCTATTATTAGCGTTAAACTGTTAAACTACTTATTAAGGGGTTATACGTGAAACGTAGAAAACAAAATTTTCCCACTCTGAGCACGACGGTGGAAGGGGGTTGGAATTTTCGAAAAATCAAAAAAAAAAAACACGTCGTCGTCCTCTCGATTTTTCACGTATCACAATAATATTTTCGTGAGAACGGTAATAAAAAATTTTATTATTAATTTATATATATATATTTATTTATTTATATTATCTACTAATTGTCCCCCCTCCCTCCCGTAAGATCGGGGAAATTCCGAAAATAACCTGAACAATCCGCTTGGGGAAGGTTATAAACAGAGTTGGGTTATAGGCGTCGTCGTCGTCGTCAAGGCGACGAAAACAGGTTCAACAATCCACGTATTTTATCGTTGAAATACCCGAAAATATTTGCCGAAATACCTTTTTTGCGGGTAAAATTTTGTATGTAAAAATTCCAAATAGGAAATTTATACACTCTACAACTCTGGAGACGTTTTCGTTACTGTTTTCAACTGATGTTTTCGAGTTTTGGAAAAACACCCCTCCCCACCGCCACCATTTTCGCGAAATTATCTCAACGTTTTGTATGTATTTTTTTATCTCCCAACAACAATAAGAGACGCGAACAACAATAACAACAACAACGCAGTCTTATCGATTTTTATTTTGGTTGTTGTTCGTTGTTTATATATATATATATATATATATATATATATATATATGTATTTATGTCTCCCTCTCACTCTCTATCGCCCCCACCACCACCACAACCGGGAGGTTTTCGGTTGGCCGTTCGCCGTCTTCAGTAGTCACTCTGTGGGGGGTGGGGGAATGGATGTTCCTCCAATAATTTGGGATTGGCGTCCTCGCGTTGCCAATAGCGGCCATTGACGCGGTGCGCTACTGAAGACGGCGGACGGCCAACCGAAACCCTTCGGGGTGATAGAGGGTGAGCGTGGCGCGGAATCTACTACTGTATTCCGACAGTTTTATATATTTGTATATATATATATATAAAATGGATAGAGAGTGAGAAATGGGGATATCTAGAAGGCGTTGGCCGACAGCTGACTTCAGAGAACGGAGCTCGCTTCGGGTATAATAACTTTGGCCGAATTTTCCTTCTCCCTGTTGTGCCTCTCCTTTTGCTCCTCTTCCTCCTCTTGGCCACATTTCCGCCGTTCGCCGCCCCACTAGATCCTCCTCCTCCAGCTCCAGCCCCTCCAGCTCCTCCAGCTGCTCCGGCACCTCCTCCTCCTCCAGATGTGGATGAGGCGCCACAACCGGCGGCCGGTTGGCCCTTGGCCGAATTGTCCAGCAGGAATAGGGCCTCGTGGAAATCGTCCGAGCTCAGATTGCTCTCCTGGACGTGGAGCACGGAGCTCAGAGCGCCGTCGGTCGAAGATTTCGGAAACCTGAACACCTCGCGCTCCCTCTCGGGCTCGTTGGCCGATTTCGATTTGGGACAACGCGACGAAGAGGCTGAGGACGCCCCGCCAACAGCAGTCGGTCGTCGCCGTCGCCGCCGCCGTCGTCGTCGAAGACGGCCCGACCGCTGACGTCGACGACGACGACTGTTCGCAGTCTTCAGTAGTCGGATGGGCCGAAGAAGAGGACGACGGCAACACGGCCGCATCCTGATCGGGAGAACCGTGAATGTGGGCCTGCAATATATATACATAGATTGGTTTCCTGTCCCTGTCTGCTCCAATATCTCCTGTCCCTGTCTACTCCAATACCTCTCCTGTCCCCTGTCTACTCCAACCAACCTCCTGTCCCTGTCTACTCCAATATCTCCTGTCCCTGTCTACTCCAACTACCTCCTGTGTCCCTGTCTACCAAATACCTGTCCTATGTGTCTACTCCAATATCTCCTGTCCCTGTCTACTCCAATATCTCCTGTCCCTGTCTACTGAAGCCTGTCCCTGTCTACTCCAGTCCCGGCTACTATACTCCTGAGAAATATTTACTCTTTGTTCCTGTCCTTCGACTCCCGGCCTTGTTTATTTGACGACGACGCCGGCCTGACTCTTCTCCTGCAGCTAATCGAGTTCTGACTCAATAGGCGCCGGATACAATAGATCTGATTCTTCTGTTGTACTCTCATCCCTGGAGATGGCTAATTATCTCCTGACATTTTCTGTCTCAGCAGTCGCTGTCGTGAGCCATTTTATTCTGCTCAATATCCTGCTGCTGCTGCTGCTGCTTGTCGTCGGTCTACTCCAATACCGTCATATCCGTATCCAATACCTCACCTGTCCGGCCTGTCCTCAGGACACCTACTCCAACATACAATATCTCCTGTACCAATATGAGAAGCCCCTAAAGGGAGGGTCGAAAATCGAAAATTAGCGGTTTTCTGAAAATTTTCCCAGTCTCAGATATCGGTATTGCCTGTCCACAAGTGTCGCTGTGCTGCTGCTTTATGTGAGCTACATGCCTGTCCTAAGGGAGGGCCTTGAAATCGAAAAATAAGGTCCTTTTGAAAATTTTCAGATATCTCCTAAAGGACACCCCATATTGCACCCACAAGTGTATTTATGTGAGCTAAGGACTTGCCCCTAAAAGGAGGGCCTTGAAATCGAAAAATAGGTTTTCGAAAAATTTTTCAGATATCGGCCCCATATTGCACCCACAAGTGTATTTATGAGCTACACCCTAAAAGGGGGGCCTTGAAATCGAAAAATAAGTTTTTGAAAATTTTCAGATATCGGCCCCATATTGCACCCACAAGTGTATTTATGTGAGCACTTGCCAAAAGGAGAGCCGAAAAATAAGGTTTTTCGAAAATGGGATATGCCCCATATTGCAAGTGTATTTATACTGGGGGTACACACCCCTAAAGGAGGGCCTTGAAATCGAAAAGGTTTTCGAAAACCTTTCAGATATCGGCCCCATATTGCACCACAAGTGTATTTATGTGAGCTACACTTGCCCCTAAAAGGGAGGGCCTTGAAATCGAAAAATAAGGTTTTTGAAAATTTTCAGATATCGGCCCCATATTGCACCCACAAGTGTATTTATGTGAGCTACACTTGCCCCTAAAAGGAGGGCCTTGAAATCGAAAAATAAGGTTTTTCGAAAATTTTCAGATATCGGCCCCATATTGCACCCACAAGTGTATTTATGTGAGCTACACTTGCCCCTAAAAGGAGGGCCTTGAAATCGAAAATAAGGTTTTTCCGGAAAATTTTCAGATATCGGCCCCATGGAATTGTACCCACAAGTGTATTTATGTGAGCTACACTTGCCCCTAAAAGGAGAGCCTTGAAATCGAAAAATAAGGTTTTTGAAAATTTTCAGATATCGGCCCCATATTGCACCCACAAGTGTATTTATCCTCGGCGGTGAGCTACACTTGCCCCAAAGGAGGGCCTTGAAATCGAAAAATAAGGTTTTTTGAAAATTTTCAGATATCGGCCCCATATTGCACCCACAAGTGTATTTATGTGAGCTACACTTGCCCCTAAAAGGAGGGCCTTGAAATCGAAAAATAAGGTTTTGAAAATTTTCAGATATCATATTGCACCCACAAGTGTATTTATGTGAGCTACACTTGCCCCTAAAAGGAGAGCCTTGAAATCGAAAAATAAGGTTTTTCGAAAATTTTCAGATATCGGCCCCATATTGCACCCACAAGTGTATTTATGTGAGCTACACTTGCCCCTAAAGGAGGGCCTTGAAATCGAAAATAAGGATCGGCCCCATTTGAAAATTTTCAGTTTTTGAAAATTTTCAGATATCGGCCCCATATTGCACCCACAAGTGTATTTATGTGAGCTACACTTGCCCCCCTAAAAAGGGCCCGAAATCGAAAAATAAGGTTTTTGAAAATTTTCAGATATCGGCCCCATATTGTACCCACAAGTGTATTTATGTGAGCTACACTTGCCCCTAAAAGGAGGGCCTTGAAATCGAAAAATAAGGTTTTTCGAAAATTTTCAGATATCGGCCCCATATTGCACCCACAAGTGTATTTATGTGAGCTACACTTGCCCCTAAAAGGAGGGCCTTGAAATCGAAAAATAAGGTTTTTCGAAAATTTTCAGATATCGGCCCCATATTGCACCCACAAGTGTATTTATGTGAGCTACACTTGCCCCTAAAATGGAGGGGCCTTAAATCGGTAAAATAAGGTTTTGAAAATTTTCGGATATCGGTCCATATTGCACCACAAGTGTATTTATGTGAGCTACACTTGCCCCTAAAAGGAGGGCCTTGAAATCGAAAAATAAGGTTTTTCGAAAATTTTCAGATATCGGCCCCATATTGCACCCACAAGTGTATTTATGAGCTACACTTGCCCCTAAAAGGAGGGCCTTGAAATCGAAAAATAAGGTTTTTCGAAAATTTTCAGATATCGGCCCCATATTGCACCCACAAGTGTATTTATGTGAGCTACACTTGCCCCTAAAAGGAGGGCCTTGAAATCGAAAAATAAGGTTTTTTGAAAATTTTCAGATATCGGCCCCATATTACACCCACAAGTGTATTTATGTGAGCTACACTTGCCCCTAAAAGGAGGGCCTTGAAATCGAAAAATAAGGTTTTTCGAAAATTTTCAGATATCGGCCCCATATTGCACCCACAAGTGTATTTATGTGAGCTACACTTGCCCTAAAAGGAGGGCCTTGAAATCGAAAAATAAGGTTTTTGAAAATTTTCAGATATCGGCCCCATATTGCACCCACAAGTGTATTTATGTGAGCTACACTTGCCCCTAAAAGGAGGGCCTTGAAATCGAAAAATAAGGTTTTTGAAAATTTTCAGATATCGGCCCCATATTGCACCCACAAGTGTATTTATGTGAGCTACACTTGCCCCTAAAAGGAGGGCCTTGAAATCGAAAAATAAGGTTTTCGAAAATTTTCAGATATCGGCCCCATATTGCACCCACAAGTGTATTTATGTGAGCTACACTTGCCCCTAAAAAAGGAGGGGCCTGAAATCAAAAATAAGGTTTTTCGAAAATTTTCAGATATCGGCCCCATATTGCACCCACAAGTGTATTTATTGAGCTATGCCCCTTAAAGGAGGGCCTTGAAATCGAAAAAAAAAGTTTTTCGAAAATTTTCAGATATCGGCCCCATATTGCACCCACAAGTGTATTTATGTGAGCTACACTTGCCCCTAAAAGGAGAGCCTTGAAATCGAAAAATAAGGTTTTTCGAAAATTTTCATATATCGGCCCCATATTGCACCCACAAGTGTATTTATGTGAGCTACACTTGCCCCTAAAGGAGGGCCTTGAAATCGAAAAATAAGGTTTTTCGAAAATTTTCATATATCGGCCCCATTGTACCCACAAGTGTATTTGTGAGCTACACTTGCCCCTAAAAGGAGGGCCTTGAAATCGAAAAATAAGGTTTTTCGAAAATTTTCAGATATCGGCCCCATATTGCACCCACAAGTGTATTTATGTGAGCTACACTTGCCCCTAAAAGGAGGGCCTTGAAATCGAAAAATAAGGTTTTTCGAAAATTTTCAGATATCGGCCCAATATTGCACCCACAAGTGTATTTAATTGAGCTACACTTGCCCCTAAAAGGAGGGTCTTGAAATCGAAAAATAAGGTTTTTCGAAAATTTTCAGATATCGGCCCCATATTGCACCCACAAGTGTATTTATGTGAGCTACACTTGCCCCTAAAAGGAGGGCCTTGAAATCGAAAAATAAGGTTTTTCGAAAATTTTCAGATATCGGCCCCATATTGCACCCACAAGTGTATTTATGAGCTACACTTGCCCCTAAAAGGAGGGCCTTGAAATCGAAAAATAAGGTTTTTCGAAAATTTTCAGATATCGGCCCCATATTGCACCCACAAGTGTATTTATGTGAGCTACACTTGCCCCTAAAAGGAGGGCCTTGAAATCGAAAAATAAGGTTTTTCGCGTCCTAATATCATTAATATTAACGGAGATAGAATAACGTCGGTACGGACCCCCGGGTGGTACCCCAAATCCGCCGTTTCTATTCTATAGTCCCCAGCCCGGAACTGTGTGTATAGCCCGGTAGTAGGAAGCAAAATAGACATTTAGAAACAAAGATCATCCTGATATCATTAATATTAACGGAGATAGAATAACGTCGGTACGGACCCCCGGGTGGTACCCCAAATCCGCCGTTTCTATTCTATAGTCCCCAGCCCGGAACTGTGTGTATAGCCCGGTAGTAGGAAGCTAAAGAGACATTTAGAAACAAAGATCATCCTGATATCATTAATATTAACGGAGATAGAATAACGTCGGTACGGACCCCCGGGTGGTACCCCAAATCCGCCGTTTCTATTCTATAGTCCCCAGCCCGGAACTGTGTGTATAGCCCGGTAGTAGGAAGGCATTTAGAAACAAACCGCGCTCTCATATCATTAATATTAACGGAGATAGAATGACGTCGGTACGGACCCCGGGTGGTACCCAAATCCGCCGTTTCTATTCTATAGTCCCCAGCCCGGAACTGTGTGTATAGCCCGGTAGTAGGAAGCAAAATAGACATTTAGAAACAAAGATCATCCTGATATCATTAATATTAACGGAGATAGAATGACGTCGGTACGGACCCCCGGGTGGTACCCAAATTCCGCCGTTTCTATTCTATAGTCCCCAGCCCGGAACTGTGTGTATAGCCCGGTAGTAGGAAGCAAAATAGACATTTAGAAACAAAGATCATCCTGATATCATTAATATTAACGGAGATAGAAAAACGTCGGTACCCCAAATCCGCCGTTTCTATTCTATAGTCCCCAGCCCGGAACTGTGTGTATAGCCCGGTAGTAGGAAGCAAAATAGACATTTAGAAACAAAGATCATCCTGATATCATTAATATTAACGGAGATAGAATGACGTCGGTACGGACCCCGGGTGGTACCCCAAATCCGCCGTTTCTATTCTATAGTCCCCAGCCCGGAACTGTGTGTATAGCCCGGTAGTAGGAAGCAAAAGACATTTAGAAACAAAGATCATCCTGATATCATTAATATTAACGGAGATAGAATGACGTCGGTACGGACCCCCCGGGTGGTACCCCAAATCCGCCGTTTCTATTCTATAGTCCCCAGCCCGGAACTGTGTGTATAGCCCGGTAGTAGGAAGCAAAATAGACATTTAGAAACAAAGATCATCCTGATATCATTAATATTAACGGAGATAGAATGACGTCGGTACCCCAAATCCGCCGTTTCTATTCTATAGTCCCCAGCCCGGAACTGTGTGTATAGCCCGGTAGTAGGAAGCAAAATAGACATTTAGAAACAAAGATCATCCTGATATCATTAATATTAACGGAGATAGAATAACGTCGGTACGGACCCCGGGTGGTACCCCAAATCCGCCGTTTCTATTCTATAGTCCGAACCGAAACTGCGTATAGCCCGGTAGTAGGAAGCAAAATAGACATTTAGAAACAAAGATCATCCTGATATCATTAATATTAACGGAGATAGAATAACGTCGGTACGGACCCCGGTGGTAACTTCAACCGCTGTTTCTATTCTATAGTCCCCAGCCCGGAACTGGTGTATAGCCCGGTAGGAAGCTAAAAGAGACATTTAGAAACAAAGATCATCCTGATATCATTAATATTAACGAGAATAACGTCGGTACGGACCTTGGAAATTCCCAAACCGCCGTTCTATAGTCCCCAGCCGGAACTGTGTGTATAGCCCGGTAGTAGGAAGCAAAATAGACATTTAGAAACAAAGATCATCCTGATATCATTAATATTAACGGAGATAGAATAACGTCGGTACGGACCGGTGGTACCCCAAACCGCCGTTTCTATTCTATAGTCCCCAGACCGGAACTGTGTGTATAGCCCGGTAGTAGGAAGCAAAATAGACATTTAGAAACAAAGATCATCCTGATATCATTAATATTAACGGAGATAGAAAAACGTCGGTACGGACCCCCGGTGGTACCCCAAATCCGCCGTTTCTATTCTATAGTCCCCAGCCCGGAACTGTGTGTATAGCCCGGTAGTAGGAAGCAAAATAGACATTTAGAAACAAAGATCATCCTGATATCATTAATATTAACGGAGATAGAAAACGTCGGTACGGACCCCCGGTGGTACCCCAAATCCGCCGTTTCTATTCTATAGTCCCCAGCCCGGAACTGTGTGTATAGCCCGGTAGTAGGAAGCAAAATAGACATTTAGAAACAAAGATCATCCTGATATCATTAATATTAACGGAGATAGAATGACGTCGGTACCCCAAATCCGCCGTTTCTATTCTATAGTCCCCAGCCCGGAACTGTGTGTATAGCCCGGTAGTAGGAAGCAAAATAGACATTTAGAAACAAAGATCATCCTGATATCATTAATATTAACGGAGATAGAATAACGTCGGTACGGACCCCAGGAGTACCCCAAATCCGCCGTTTCTATTCTATAGTCCCAGCCCGGAACTGTGTGTATAGCCCGGTAGTAGGAAGCAAAATAGACATTTAGAAACAAAGATCATCCTGATATCATTAATATTAACGGAGATAGAATAACGTCGGTACGGACCCCCGGGTGGTACCCCAAATCCGCCGTTTCTATTCTATAGTCCCCAGCCCGGAACTGTGTGTATAGCCCGGTAGTAGGAAGCAAAATAGACATTTAGAAACAAAGATCATCCTGATATCATTAATATTAACGGAGATAGAAAAACGTCGGTACGGACCCCCCGGGTGGTACCCCAAATCCGCCGTTTCTATTCTATAGTCCCCAGCCCGGAACTGTGTGTATAGCCCGGTAGTGGGAAGCAAAATAGACATTTAGAAACAAAGATCATCCTGATATCATTAATATTAACGGAGATAGAATAACGTCGGTACGGACCCCGGGTGGTACCCCAAATCCGCCGTTTCTATTCTATAGTCCCCAGCCCGGAACTGTGTATAGCCCGGTAGTAGGAAGCAAAATAGACATTTAGAAACAAAGATCATCCTGATATCATTAATATTAACGGAGATAGAAAAACGTCGGTACGGACCGGTGGTACCCCAAATCCGCCGTTTCTATTCTATAGTCCCCAGCCCGGAACTGTGTGTATAGCCCGGTAGTAGGAAGCTAAAGAGACATTTAGAAACAAAGATCATCCTGATATCATTAATATTAACGGAGATAGAATGACGTCGGTACGGACCCCCCGGGTGGTACCCCAAATCCGCCGTTTCTATTCTATAGTCCCCAGCCCGGAACTGTGTGTATAGCCCGGTAGTAGGAAGCAAAATAGACATTTAGAAACAAAGATCATCCTGATATCATTAATATTAACGGAGATAGAATGACGTCGGTACGGACCCCGGTGAAAATCCCAAACTGCCGTTTCTATTCTATGTCCCCAGCCCGGAACTGTGTGTATAGCCCGGTAGTAG
>JACDQD010000004.1:33513439-33608125 GCA_019843655.1 Lethocerus indicus | reverse complement strand
AAATTCTTCCATTTTCTCGATATATGTACAATTTTTTATATATACATATAAATAATCGTAGCCTAATGGGGAATATTTGCAGAGTATTTTCGAATGGTTTAAATTTAAAAAAATGTCTTTCGGTCAAAAAATTGTTCAGACGACAGTCATTTTCCGCATAAATTCTTCCCCCATTTTCTATGTATGTAAATTTATATATTTCTATATGCATATAAATAATCGTAGCCTAATGGGGAATATTTGCAGAGTATTTTGGAAAGTTTAAAATTTAAAAAAATGTCATTCGGTCAAAAAATTGTTGAGACGACAGCCATTTTCTACATAAATTCTTCACCCATTGTCTATATATGTAAATTTATATATTTCTATATACATATAAATAATCGTAGCCTAATGGGGAATATTTGCAGAGTATTTTCGAATGGTTTAAATTTAAAAAAATGTCTTTCGGTCAAAAAATTGTTGAGACGACAGCCATTTTCAGCATAAACTCTTCCCCCATTTTCTATATATGTAAATTTATATATTTATATATACATATAAATAATCGTAGCCTAATGGGGAATATTTGCAGAGTATTTTCGAATGGTTTAAATTTAAAAAAATGTCTTTCGGTCAAAAAATTGTTGAGACTACAGCCATTTTCAGCATAAATTCTTCCCCCATTTTCTATATATGTAAATTTATCTATTTATATATACATATAAATAATCGTGGCCTGATGGGGAATATTTGCAGAGTATTTTGGAAAGTTTAAAATTTAAAAAAATGTCTTTCGGTCAAAAAGTGTTGAGACTACAGCCATTTTCAGCATAAATTCTTCCCCCATTTTCTATATATGTAAATTTATCTATTTATATATACATATAAATAATCGTAGCCTAATGGGAAATATTTGCAGAGTATTTTCGAATGGTTTAAATTTAAAATAATGTCTTTCGGTCAAAAAATTGATGAGACGACAACCATTTTCCGCATAAATTCTTCCCCCATTTTCTATGTGTATTAATTTATAAATTTATATATACATATAAATAATCGTAGCCTACTGGGGAATATTTGCAGAGTATTTTCGAATGGTTTAAATTTAAAAAAATGTCATTCGGTCAAAATTGATCGGTTGATTGAAGCCAAATATAAACATAAGTGAGCCGTTTCAAAAAATTATATTATATTATATTTTATAATTTTGTAATGTACGGTACGTGTGTATGGCGACATACGAGTGCAAGGGTTAAATCGCGGCTCATATATATATATATATATATATATATATATATATATATATATATATATATATATACACACACACACACACACATAATGCATTATTATAATGAATGGCGACGAGGTTTTATATATAAAGGCCGTGGACGGGTGAGGTTCATCGGTGAGTGGTAATGGTGTCGTCTCGGTGTTATTATTATTCCTTAGGGCTTATTATTCCTCTCTTATTATGATATACTTTATATATATATATATTATATATATATATATATATTTATATATAGTTGCAGTATTATAACAGTGTGATTGTTGCGGCGACGAGATTCCAAAGGCAGTGGACGACCGAATAGACGCCCGCCATTATGAATTCAATTTCACATTCTCACTCGTGTTCATAAATTGCGAATCCTCTTGCCTTATAAACTGTATTTCTTACCGAATTAATATTCAATATATTTGTCAAATGGCCGTGAATTTCCGAACGTCCGGCGAGAATATTCAAGAGGCGGCTTTCCACAGGTCACAACAGGTCGTGTCGAAGGTAATAAATATTCGATATTTCGTTTATTTATTATTATAAAATAGCGGCCGGGAAAATGTCTTTCGCCGCTGCTGGATAAATCGAAAAAATCGGCCCATTTCAGGGGGGCCTCCAATACAGTCCAGATTTTTTGTTGGTTTTTTGTTCGGCCGCTCGCCGTCTTCAGTAGTCGCGTTCTTTATTAATTAATCTTTTCAATTTATAATCTACGTTTGTTAGTTCTTAAAAATGCCCACATACTCTCTATTACTTGTCTGGGTGTATTCGGAAATCGGCCTATTGATGCGATTTTTAGGCGCAAAATCAGCTCAAAACAGCAGTTTAGTCTTTATAGGCCCAAAAATGCGGTTTTCACGAGCAAAACGGGTACAAAAATGCGGTTCTTAGGCGCGAAACGGGCACAAAAATGCGGTTCTTAGGCGCGATAGCTCAAAAATTGCTGTTTTTAGGTGCAAAATGGGTACAAAAATGCGGTTCTTAGGCGCGAAATTAGCTCAAAGGAGCAGTTTATAGGCCCAAAAAAACGCTTTTTAAGCGCAAAATCAGCCCAAAATTGGTGTTTTTGGGGGCAAAATCGGTCCAAAATGCGATTTTCAGGCGCAAAATCGGCTCAAAAGAGCAGTTTATAGGCCCAAAATGCGATTTTCAGACGCAAAACGGGCCCAAAAAGGCGATTTTCAGGCGCAAAACGGGCACAAAAATGCGGTTCTAAGGCGCGATAGCTCAAAAATTGCTGTTTTTAGGTGCAAAATGGGTACAAAAATGCGGTTCTTAGGCGCGAAATTAGCTCAGAGCAGTTTATAGACCCAAAAATACGCTTTTTAGGCGCAAAATCAGCCCAAAATTGGTGTTTTGGGGCAAAACGGTCCAAAATGCAGTTTTAGGCGAAAATCAGCCCAAAATTGGTGTTTTGGGGCAAAACGGTCCAAAAATGCGGTTTTCAGGCGCAAAATGGGCTCAAAAATGAGGTTCTTAGGCTGCTGATTCGATTTTTATGCGCAAAATCAGCTTAAAAGAGCAGTTTATAGGCCCAAAAATGCGGTTCTTAGGCGCAAAACGGGCCCAAAAAAAGGCGGTTTCCAGGCGCAAAATGGGCACAAAAATGCGGTTCTTAGGCGCGAATTCAGCTCAAAGGAGCAGTTTATAGACGCATTTTAAGGAGATTTCGCACCCAGGAACTGCATTTTTGGGCCTAAAAACCGCATTTTTTAATCTAAAAACGGCATTTTTGGGCATAAAAACAGCATTTATGGGCTTAAAAACCGCATTTTTGGGCCGATTTTGGATCTAAAAACCGCATTCTTGGGCCCATTTCGGGCATAAAAACAGCATTTATGGGCTTAAAAACCGCATTTTTGGCCGATTTTGCGCCTAAAAACAGCATTTTTGGGCCGATTTTGGATCTAAACACCGCATTTTCGGCCAGAAAACTGAATTTTTGGACTGATTTTGCGCCTGAAAACCGCATTCTTGGGCCCATTTTCGGGATAAAACCGCATTTTGGCCGTTTTGCGCCTAAGAACAGCATTTTTTGGTATCATTTACGCCTGTAAACCGCATTTCTGGACCCATTTTTGGCATAAAAACATCATTTTTAGGGAAAAAACCGCATTTTTATGGCAGATTTCGCACCCAGGAACCGTATTTTTGGACCCATTTTGGGGCTAAAAACAGCATTTATGGGCCTAAAAACCGCATTTTTTAACATACAAACGGCATTTTTGGACCCATTTTGGGCGAAAAAATAGTATTTATGGGCTTAAAAACCGCATTCTTGGCCGATTTTGCGCCTAAAAACTGCATTTTTGGGCCGATTTTGGATCTAAAAACGGCATTTTTGGCCAGAAAACTGAATTTCTCGACCGATTTTGCGCTTGAAAAACGCATTTTGGGCCAATTTTGCGCCTATAAACAGCATTTTTTGGTATCATTTACGCCTGTAAACCGCATTTTATAACATAAAAACGGCATTTTTGGACCCATTTTGGGCGTAAAAATAGTATTTATGGGCCTAAAAACCGCATTTTTTAATCTAAAAATGGCATTTTTGGGTATAAAAACAGCATTTATGGGCTTAAAAACCGCATTTTCGGCCAGAAAACTGAATTTTTGGCCGATTTTGCGCCTGAAAACCGCCTTCTTGGGCCCATTTTCGGGCTAAAAACAGCATTTATTGGCTTAAAAACCGCATTTTTGGCCGTTTTTGCGCCTAATAACAGCATTTTTGGGCCGATTTTGGATCTAAAAACGGCATTTTTGGCCAGAAAACTGAATTTCTCGACCGATTTTGCGCTTGAAAAGCGCATTTTGGGCCAATTTTGCGCTTGAAAAACGCATTTTGGGCCAATTTTGCGCCTATAAACAGCATTTTTTCGTATCATTTACGCCTGTAAACCGCATTTCTGGACCCATTTTTGGCATAAAAACATCATTTTTAGGGAAAAAACCGCATTTTTATGGCAGATTCCGCACCCAGGAACCGCATTTTTGGACCCATTTTGGGGCTAAAAACAGCATTTATGGGCCTAAAAACCGCATTTTTTAACATACAAACGGCATTTTTGGACCCATTTTGGGCGTAAAAATAGTATTTATGGGCCTAAAAACCGCATTTTTTAATCTAAAAATGGCATTTTTGGGTATAAAAACAGCATTTATGGGCTTAAAAACCGCATTTTCGGCCAGAAAACTGAATTTTTGGCCGATTTTGCGCCTGAAAACCGCCTTCTTGGGCCCATTTTCGGGTTAAAAACAGCATTTATTGGCTTAAAAACCGCATTTTTGGCCGTTTTTGCGCCTAAGAACAGCATTTTTGGGCCGATTTTGGATCTAAAAACGGCATTTTTGGCCAGAAAACTGAATTTCTCGACCGATTTTGCGCTTGAAAAACGCATTTTGGGCCAATTTTGCGCTTGAAAAACGCATTTTGGGCCAATTTTGCGCCTATAAACAGCATTTTTTGGTATCATTTACGCCTGTAAACCGCATTTCTGGACCCATTTTTGGCATAAAAACATCATTTTTAGGGAAAAAACCGCATTTTTATGGCAGATTTCGCACCCAGGAACCGCATTTTTGGACCCATTTTGGGGCTAAAAACAGCATTTATGGGCCTAAAAACCGCATTTTTTAACATACAAACGGCATTTTTGGACCCATTTTGGGCGAAAAAATAGTATTTATGGGCTTAAAAACCGCATTCTTGGCCGATTTTGCGCCTAAAAACTGCATTTTTGGGCCGATTTTGGATCTAAAAACGGCATTTTTGGCCAGAAAACTGAATTTCTCGACCGATTTTGCGCTTGAAAAACGCATTTTGGGCCAATTTTGCGCCTATAAACAGCATTTTTTGGTATCATTTACGCCTGTAAACCGCATTTTATAACATAAAAACGGCATTTTTGGACCCATTTTGGGCGTAAAATAGTATTTATGGGCTTAAAACCGCATTTTTAATCTAAAATGGCATTTTGGGTATAAAAACAGCATTTATGGGCTTAAAAAATTTTGGATTTAAAAACCGCATTTTCGGCCAGAAAACTGAATTTTTGGCCGATTTTGCGCCTGAAAACCGCCTTCTTGGGCCCATTTTCGGGCTAAAAACAGCATTTATTGGCTTAAAAACCGCATTTTTGGCCGTTTTTGCGCCTAAGAACAGCATTTTTGGGCCGATTTTGGATCTAAAAACCGCATTTCTGGCCAGAAAACTGAATTTCTGGGCCGATTTTGCGCTTGAAAAACGCATTTATGGGCCCATTTTGGGGCTAAAAACACCATTTATGGGCAAAAAAACCGAATTTTTGAACCTAAAAACGGCATATTTGGGCGCATTTTGGGCATGAAAACCTCATTATTGGCCTGAAAACTGAATTTTTAGGGCGATTTTGCGCCTCAAAACCGCATTTTTGGGACAAAAAACACCATTTTTGGCCGCATTTACGGGGTCTTAAACGCGCATTTCGATTCGCTATTTTCGATTTTCAACCCGCCATTTTAGGGGCAAGTGTAACTCACTTAGGGACACTTGTGGGTGGAATATGGGATCGATCTGAGAATATTTTCGAAAAACCTAAATTTTCGATTTTCAACCTGCCATTTTAGGGCAGTGTAACTCACTTGGGACACTTGTGGGTGGAATATGATCCTGAGAACATTTTCGAATACCTATTTTCGATTTTCAACCCGCCATTTTAGGGGCAAGTGTAACTCACTTAGGGACACTTGTGGGTGGAATATGGGATCGATCTGAGAATATTTTCGAAAAACCTAAATTTTCGATTTTCAACCCGCCATTTTAGGGGCAAGTGTAACTCACTTAGGGACACTTGTGGGTGGAATATGGGATCGATCTGCGAATATTTTCGAAAAACCTAAATTTTCGATTTTCAACCCGCCATTTTAGGGGCAAGTGTAACTCACTTAGGGACACTTGTGGGTGGAATATGGGATCGATCTGAGAATATTTTCGAAAAACCTAAATTTTCGATTTTCAACCCGCCATTTTAGGGGCAAGTGTAACTCACTTAGGGACACTTGTGGGTGGAATATGGGATCGATCTGAGAATATTTTCGAAAAACCTAAATTTTCGATTTTCAACCCGCCATTTTAGGGGCAAGTGTAACTCACTTAGGGACACTTGTGGGTGGAATATGGGATCGATCTGAGAATATTTTCGAAAAACCTAAATTTTCGATTTTCAACCCGCCATTTTAGGGGCAAGTGTAACTCACTTAGGGACACTTGTGGGTGGAATATGGGATCGATCTGAGAATATTTTCGAAAAACCTAAATTTTCGATTTTCAACCCGCCATTTTAGGGGCAAGTGTAACTCACTTAGGGACACTTGTGGGTGGAATATGGGATCGATCTGAGAATATTTTCGAAAAACCTAAATTTTCGATTTTCAACCCGCCATTTTAGGGGCAAGTGTAACTCACTTTGGGACACTTGTGGGTGGAATATGGGATCGATCTGAGAATATTTTCGAAAAACCTAAATTTTCGATTTTCAACCCGCCATTTTAGGGCAAGTGTAACTCACTTGGGACACTTGTGGGTGGAATATGGGATCGATCTGAGAATATTTTCGAAAACCTAAATTTTCGATTTTCAACCCGCCATTTTAGGGGCAAGTGTAACTCACTTAGGGACACTTGTGGGTGGAATATGGGATCGATCTGAGAATATTTTCGAAAAACCTAAATTTTCGATTTTCAACCCGCCATTTTAGGGGCAAGTGTAACTCACTTAGGGACACTTGTGGGTGGAATATGGGATCGATCTGAGAATATTTTCGAAAAACCTAAATTTTCGATTTTCAACCCGCCATTTTAGGGGCAAGTGTAACTCACTTAGGACACTTGTGGGTGGAATATGGGATCGATCTGAGAATATTTTCGAAAACCTAAATTTTCGATTTTCAACCCGCCATTTTAGGGGCAAGTGTAACTCACTTTGGGACACTTGTGGGTGGAATATGGGATCGATCTGAGAATATTTTCGAAAAACCTAAATTTTCGATTTTCAACCCGCCATTTTAGGGGCAAGTGTAACTCACTTTGGGACACTTGTGGGTGGAATATGGGATCGATCTGAGAATATTTTCGAAAAACCTAAATTTTCGATTTTCAACCCGCCATTTTAGGGGCAAGTGTAACTCACTTTGGGACACTTGTGGGTGGAATATGGGATCGATCTGAGAATATTTTCGAAAAACCTAAATTTTCGATTTTCAACCCGCCGTTTTAGGGCAAGTGTAACTCACTTTGGGACACTTGTGGGTGGAATATGGGATCGATCTGAGAATATTTTCGAAAAACCTAAATTTTCGATTTTCAACCCGCCATTTTAGGGGCAAGTGTAACTCACTTTGGGACACTTGTGGGTGGAATATGGGATCGATCTGAGAATATTTTCGAAAACCTAAATTTTCGATTTTCAACCCGCCATTTTAGGGCAAGTGTAACTCACTTTGGGACACTTGTGGGTGGAATATGGGATCGATCTGAGAATATTTTCGAAAACCTAAATTTTCGATTTTCAACCCGCCATTTTAGGGGCAAGTGTAACTCACTTTGGGACACTTGTGGGTGGAATATGGGATCGATCTGAGAATATTTTCGAAAAACCTAAATTTTCGATTTTCAACCCGCCATTTTAGGGGCAAGTGTAACTCACTTTGGGACACTTGTGGGTGGAATATGGGATCGATCTGAGAATATTTTCGAAAAACCTAAATTTTCGATTTTCAACCCGCCATTTTAGGGGCAAGTGTAACTCACTTTGGGACACTTGTGGGTGGAATATGGGATCGATCTGAGAATATTTTCGAAAAACCTAAATTTTCGATTTTCAACCCGCCATTTTAGGGGCAAGTGTAACTCACTTTGGGACACTTGTGGGTGGAATATGGGATCGATCTGAGAATATTTTCGAAAAACCTAAATTTTCGATTTTCAACCCGCCATTTTAGGGGCAAGTGTAACTCACTTTGGGACACTTGTGGGTGGAATATGGGATCGATCTGAGAATATTTTCGAAAAACCTAAATTTTCGATTTTCAACCCGCCATTTTAGGGCAAGTGTAACTCACTTTGGGACACTTGTGGGTGGAATATGGGATCGATCTGAGAATATTTTCGAAAACCTAAATTTTCGATTTTCAACCCGCCATTTTAGGGCAAGTGTAACTCACTTTGGGACACTTGTGGGTGGAATATGGGATCGATCTGAGAATATTTTCGAAAAACCTAAATTTTCGATTTTCAACCCGCCATTTTAGGGGCAAGTGTAACTCACTTTGGGACACTTGTGGGTGGAATATGGGATCGATCTGAGAATATTTTCGAAAAACCTAAATTTTCGATTTTCAACCCGCCATTTTAGGGCAAGTAACTCACTTTGGGACACTTGTGGGTGGAATATGGGATCGATCTGAGAATATTTTCGAAAAACCTAAATTTTCGATTTTCAACCCGCCATTTTAGGGGCAAGTGTAACTCACTTAGGGACACTTGTGGGTGGAATATGGGATCGATCTGAGAATATTTTCGAAAAACCTAAATTTTCGATTTTCAACCCGCCATTTTAGGGGCAAGTGTAACTCACTTTGGGACACTTGTGGGTGGAATATGGGATCGATCTGAGAAAATTTTCGAAAAACCTTAATTTTCGATTTTCAACCCGCCATTTCAGGGGCAAGTGTAACTCACTTTGGGACACTTGTGGGTGGAATATGGGATCGATCTGAGAATATTTTCGAAAAACCTTAATTTTCGATTTTCAACCCGCCATTTCAGGGGCAAGTGTAACTCACTTAGGGACACTTGTGGGTGGAATATGGGATCGATCTGCGAATATTTTCGAAAAACCTAAAAATGGTCCCACTGTGAGCATTTTTGGGCCGAGTTAGCACCGAAAAACACATTTTGGGGCCTAAAAAACTGCATCTTTGGGGTGATTTGGACCTCAAAACTGCATTTTTGGGCCAATTTTGAGCATAAAACCCGCATTTTTTGCCCGATTTTTCTCCTGAAAACCGAAATTTTGGGCTTAAAAACCGCAATTTTGGCCCTAAAACCCGCATTTTTGGGCCAATTTTACCCTAAAACCCGTAATTTTGGGCCGGTTTTGCGCCTGAAAACCGCATTTTTGGGTCCATTTTGGGCATAAAAACAGTATTTTTGAGCCTAAATACCATTTTTTGGCCGGTTGTTGAGCTTAAATACCATTTTTTGGCCGGTTTTGCGGCTAAAAACCGCATTTTTTGGCCGGTTTTTGCGCCTAAAAACCGCATTTTTTGTGCCATTTTGAATCTAAAAACCTCAATTTTGGCCGATTTTGCACCCAGGAACCGTATTTTTGGACCCATTTTTGGCCTAAAAAAAATCATTTACGGGCATAGAAACCGCATTTTTGGACCTAAAAACGTTATTTCTGGGCCTATTTCGGGCACAAAAACCGGATTTTTGACCTGAAAACTGAATTTTCGGGCCCTCAATACTCGGATCGGGAACAGTAATTCGATTTTTTTTAACAAGTACTCGAACCTCTTTCGATAAATAAATATAGGGCGTCCCGAAATTAATGCCGTATTGAAATTTGCAGTAAAATTGGGCAAACGCTATTTAAAAAAAAAAAAAAAAAAACCTTTTGACAGCCGATAGTTTAGGTCAGTACAAAAATGGAGCGTTACACGATTTAATTGTCGAATAATATTTGAAAAATAATTGAAAAGTTCGGCAGCCACAGTTCGATTCAAATTTTGGGATTTTGGGGATTGATATATATATATATATATATATATATATATATATATATATGTATATATGACGTAGGGGGATGATGATCGGGGTAAAAGTAAAATGAAAGCATATTGTTGGGACAATATATTTTCAGTTTACAAAACGACGACACAATAGAGAATATTTTACGGTGAACGGAATTTTTTCAGTGTTTATCTCGGACAGACGACAGGAAAATCGACTTGAGAAGAAAAAGACCGTAGTAACAACACAGTTTAACTTACCTGGTTTTTGGTGGTCTGCCCGAGGGGTTGGTGTCGCGCCGCCGGCTAGACCGGGTTTCGGCCTCTCGCCGCCGTCTTCAGTAGCGCCTCGTTTCTCTGCGTGTACAGTGTACAGTGTGGGGCAGTGAGGGGATGCCCCCCCGCCCCGGGGAGAACGTACAAAGTGCTGACAGGGCGATACTAGTGAAGACGGTGGCGAGAGGCCGAAACCGCGATTTAAAAACCAAAAAACAACCCCGGCGTCTCCGACACACGACATTATATATTATTGAGTTTGTTCGTTCGATCGTTTCCGCTCACCGTTTCCGACTGGCGGCGTCCGGCGGCTCCGACTGGCGGCGTCTGGCGGCTCCGCTGGCGGCTCCGACTGGCGGCTCCGACTGGCGGCGTCAGGCGGCTCCGACTGACGGCGTCAGGTCGATGAGCCGCCGGCTGTTTTCGGCCAATTCGTTGATTGAGACGCGGCCCCGCTGCTTCACGAATTTGGCGACCGCCTCCAGCTCCGACATCGCCACGTAGATGAATTTTCCCCGGTCGTCGATCACGCCTAGAGCGGCAGAATTAAGACATTTAACTGACGAAAACTTTTTTAAAAACCCCTTCTATTTAAATGCGCTCTTAAAGGGGGGAGAAAATAATTTCTCCGCACGATTTCCTTACAATTAATCGTATCTAGGATAAATGAAAAGCGTCGGGCGCCAAACGTGCTGGTGAAATGAAAGGAATACGAAGGACATTCCATTGTATATGCACAAAACTTTCAGTTTTTTTTTTCTTTTTCCACTATACTCGATAACTGTGTCTATTTGAAGTTTGGCGGCCGAGCGCTTTCATTTATTTAGATACGATTAATTGTAAGGAAATCGTGTTGGGAAGTGACCTATGACCTCTGCGGTCACCTATGACCCGGGATGACCCTGAATACATCGTCATCGGAGTTACACGTGCATTCCAAATTTCAGCTCGTCCCAACACTGGGAAGTGACCTATGACCTCCGCGGTCACCTATGACCCGGGATGAACCCGAATATTGCATCGTCATCGGAGAGAGTTACACGTGTATTCCAAATTTCAGCTCGTCCCAACACTGGGAAGTGACCTATGACCTCCGCGGTCACCTATGACCCGGGATGAACCTGAATATTGCATCGTCATCGGAGAGAGTTACACGTGTATTCCAAATTTCAGCTCGTCCCAACACTGGGAAGTGACCTATGACCTCCCTAGTTCACCTATGACCCGGGATGAGCCCGAATATTGCATCGTCATCGGAGAGAGTTACACGTGTATGCAAAATTTCAGCTCGTCCCAACATCGGGAAGTGACCTATGACCTCCCTTCGGCACCTATGACCTTTCGCGGAACGGGTTTCCGGTGGCCGTTATTTGTTGTACTCAAATTCATTGTACAACAATCAACTGTACGCGCCGCCAGTTATATAGGTACGATTGGGCGGTATCCACTGGATGTGGACGCCGTCCAGTCGACGTGGTACTTGACGACCCGCGGAAAGTCTGGGTGGAAGAGGAAAGGGGAGGGGAGGGGGACTGGAACGGGTGGGATGCGGATTTTCGGATTGGAATTTTTGGATTTGGATTTTTGGATATTGTAGAACCTGACTCTTGACTGTAGTAGACTCGAGCTTGAGAGCACCCCAATCACCCTCCATCGTTGTGTCCACTGGAGGTTGGGGAAAAAAGGCGCTGTAGGGGAGGGATTGAGGGAGGAGTGTGGGGGTGGGTTCGGAGGACTGTAGAAGGAGGATATTTAGGTATATCGGAGGTATATACTGTGTATTGGAGTGGACCTGGGACACTACCACTTGAGGGACGGACGCTTCTACTGGACAGTAGTCGGCCATCCTTAACACTGAACAACCTATCTAGTTTCTTCTAAACGAAGGATCACCCTGTATATATATTATATATATATAGGGTGAGATGGAGGAATGAATTTAAAGAAAAAATAAGAGTTTCGGTATAAATATGATGGATACCGGTAAGGGTGCCGTCGGCCTGCAGGTCCTGTATCCTGGAGATGACCGCCTGAGTCTTCAGCCTGAAGTGGGCCGCCAAATCTTCCAACAGAACCGCCTTGTTGTTCTGCAACAGTCGAGAACAGGTATTGTTGGCGGTGAAACCGGTAATCGGACGGATTATCGTGAAATTATTATACACGTCCTGCCCCGACCTTGATATAGTTGATGAAGTCCTGCAGCAGCGTTTCCCTGTCGTCGTCGTTCTCGTCGTAGCCCTCCTCCTCGACGTTGAACGCCTCCCTCATCCTCAGATACTCCTCGTGCTCCCTGCGCAGCTGTTCCTCCTTCGCCTTCCTCTCCTCCTCCTCGCGCCTCTCCTCCTCCCTCTTCTCGCGCTCTTCCGCCCTCCTCCTCTCCTCCTCCTCCTGTTCCCTCTTCCGTTTCCGCTCCTCCCTATCACGCTCCTCCGCCTGTATCCGGTCCAACATAGTTTTAAGTGCGTCCAACAACTCTACAGGCGAGATATAAGCCGAAGACACGTTCGGCTTCTCTTCAACGTCCCAGTGTCCAATCGACAATGGCCTTTATTCGGTCATCGTCCACCTCCTCGCTCCTCGTCTTCTAATGGAAAATCCAACGACTTTTCATTGAGCCCCAGAGGCGAAAATGAATGAAAACGCTTTCGGTTCACCGTCTTTTACCTCTTCATACGCACACACACAATTCAACTACTGGTCAATGACAAATTTTGATAACGAATTTTTTTCCAAAAAAATCGTCGAAGAATCTTATCCGTGACGGGATTTTGACGTAGGTGAAAAATATGTACCCAACAGAGATGGCCGGCGGTTAAGAAGAAAAAAAAAAAAAAGGTTCAAACAACAGTCAAAATCTTAGGAAAAATCCTATAGAGGCAAACCGGGAATAATGAACCGGTCCCGGCCGTCTTCAGTAGCGCTGCGTCAGTCGCATTTGCCAATTTCGGATTGGCAGGCTCTCTGTACATCCTTAACTGATCCCCACATGGGGATATATATATATATATATATAAAGTGCCGACAGAGTGACAGTAACAACGCAGCGCTACTGAAGATGGCGAGCGGCCGAAAGCCCCCCCCCCCAAGGAGACAGGTTGACTTTAACGTTCGGAAAAATAAAAATATATAAAAGTTCAATCGTACTGACCTCCCTCATCGCCTTCTTCTCCGCTTTCGCTTCCAATTTCGCTCTCTTTTTGGCTCCCATCTTTTCGTGGTCTTCGTCCTCGTCCTCGGCCTGTTGGGCGGCTGTAAAAAAAAAAAAAATATTTTCACAAAATCAACCCGACTTCAGACCGGAATTTATTATTTATTTTGGATTTCTCCTCGCGGAACCCCGGCACATAGCTCTCTATATATATATGTCGGTGTCGGTTCGAGTATATCCCTTTGTATATTTTTGTCAGTTTTTTGTCAATTTTTCTACGTCCGTCCGTTCTTTTGATGGCCTCCAGAGTACAAATTGTCCGTTCAACTCGTCTGTTTTGAGCTTCCGCGATTTTAAAAATAAATAATTTATGAACAATATAATAAAATACTGACCGGCCGTAGTGGCGGCTCTAAGTCTGGCCCTGGCGTTACGGCCGGCGGCCAATCTTCTGCCGCCGCCCTCCAACTCTTCCGGTTCATCCTCAGCTGTGAACATTGAGAAAAAATTAATCAATTGTTAAAAAATATTAACAAATCGGCGCGTTAATTCGGGAATATACCCGACGAATTGTCCCATACGTGAATTGCGTCGGAAACATCGTGGACGTGGACAACACAACCCCCCCCCGAGAGGGCGCCGCCGAAGGATAACCCTTCTCGGGGCGCAGTTGACGGGGCGTCAACCGCCCTTAAACACGTATATTGTTATATTTTCCGTTTTTCCCGGTGTAAACTCTAAGAGGGTGGGGACATCTCGACATTTCATGAGAGAGAGAGAGAGTTTCAGAGAGAGAGAGAGAGAGAGAGAGAGAGAGAGAGAGAGAGAGAGAGAGAGAGAGAGAGAGAGAGAGAGAGAGAGAGAGAGAGAGAGAGAGAGAGAGAGAGAGAGAGAGAGAGAGAGAGAGAGAGAGAGAGAGAGAGAGAGAGAGAGAGAGAGAGAGAGAGAGAGAGAGAGAGAGAGAGAGAGATGGGAGAGAGAGAGAGAGAGAGAGAGAGAGAGAGAGAGAGAGAGAGAGAGAGAGAGAGAGAGAGAGAGAGAGAGAGAGAGAGAGAGAGAGAGAGAGAGAGAGAGAGAGAGAGAGAGAGAGAGAGAGAGAGAGAGAGAGGACAGAGTTTACCGCCAACGAGGAGAACGTCGACGGCCGCCAAAGCGTCGATTCCGTTGGCGTTCCTCCGCCACAAGAGAACGGTGAAGACGTTGATGGGACGGCCGTTGCACTCGTCCTCAACAGACATCCCTCTTGTTTTTTTCTTTATTTTTAAAGGGATTTTTCTCCCAAAATTTAAATTGAAAGCCTCGAAATTGATAGGAGAACAAAGACGGGACTTTGTCAAAAACAGAAATAAACCAGGTGTAGATATCGATCGAATTTATAAAACTTTCAAACGGTGGTTAAATACTTTTTTTTTATATCACATCATATGTCACCAACAATGTATTAGCTGGACAATTTGATAAGATGGTATTTCGGTCTTGAGGAATTCCTCAAGAGACAGGGGCATCGAAATATATATATAAATAATATATATATATATATATATATATATATATATATATATATATATAAGTTTCCTTTTTAGCGAAATAAAATGAATTCCAAAGTCAAAATGTCGATTACTTTTTGGGTACCCCCAATATTATAATTTATTTCAGATATAGAGAATATAAAACTATATATATATATATATATATATATATATATATATAAATTTATTTAAATAACTAATATAAAGAAGAGACCGGGACAGCCGAATTGATATTTAAAATGTTGAAATATATTTTCTATTCATCATATGTTAACAAGAAAGTATCAATATAGCAGTGGCCATTAATAAAATACCATATATATATATATATATATATATATATATATAATGGATTAATAATTAAAGTTTCCTTTTTAGCAAAATAAAATGAATTCCAAAGTCAAAATGTCGATTACTGTTTGGGTACCCCCAATATCATAATTTATTTCAGATACAGAGAATATAAATATATATATATATATATATATATATATATATATTAATATTAATTTATTTATATAACTAATATAAAGAAGAGACCGGGACAGCCGAATTGATATTTAAAATGTTGAAATATATTTTCTATTCATCATATGTTAACAAGAAAGTATCAATATAGCAGTGGCCATTAATAAAATACCAGATATATATATATATATATATATATATATATATATATATATATATTGGGTTGACAACTAAGTAATTGGAGAATTCACCAACATATTTTTAAGTACGTCAACATCTTTGCACACGAGATAAGCCGTGGACGGTTTGAATGAGCGCTTGAAGATACATTTAATTCCGCCTTTTAATGAAAAATTCCGACAGGAATTTTCGAACGGTACCGAGAGACACCGCCGTCCTCTTTCAAGGCTTCCTTCGCACCGTACACGGCGTACGACTTTCTTTTTTATTACCTCTGCGAAAATAAAAAAAAAACAGTGAAAATTTGTGACAGAAACGCTCACTTCGGTTCGCCGTCTTTTAGCTTTTTTTATACACACACACACACACACACACAGTGTCGGTGTAATTTCGATACCGAAAGTTTCGCAGAAAAAGGACCGAATAATCGAAGAATCTTATCTGTGCCGAAAATGTCGACTTACTTAAAAATACGTACAACGCCACTTGTCGGTGCGATAACCCTCAATTGCTCACTTAGTCGTCGAACCCGATGGTAATATTTTTTTTTATAATTCTGTCGTCCAGAGGCGTAAAAAAAAAAAATAAACGTCGTGCGGAGCGGTAAACGCGAATAATGCGCAACGAAAATAGCCGTAACGAGCGGAAAACCGTTTTAAAACGAGGCACGAAAATACTCGTTCGGAGCTTACGGGTTGCAGTTTTTTTTACTAATATATATATATATATATATATATATATATATATATATATATGTGTAGAGCAGCAAAAGGGCTAAAAGACGAGGAGCCCTTTGGACGTCCAGTGGAGGTCGACGATGACCGAATAAAGGCCATTATCGGTTCAGATCGCCACAGTTCAACACTGGGACATTGCAGAGAAGCCGAATGTATCTTATACCTGGATTCGAAACCGTCTACGGCTTATCTCTGCGCAAAGATGTTGTGACTTATTTAAAAATATGTACAACGCCACTTAGTATTTAGTTTGGCGACCCAATAGTAGAATAAGACGATCGGAACAAAATACCTTTATTGACGCGTTGTCTGAACAACAGTGCGAAGAGTACGATAATGAATAGGGCCGAGACCACCGTCAGTATTAGAGTTAAATCCATGCTGTATATTAGGACAAAATAGAGACAATTTCGTTACTTGACATATCATAACCTGATCACACGTCACCGGTAAGGTTTCGTTGAGGTTTCACTTTGTGGGGGGGGGGGAGGAGCTGCGTTCCGGTACAATTCCGTTTTCGGCTAGGAAAATTTCACCCTATTCAACTAGTATAAATTTAAGCATTAAGTAATTAATTCCACCTAATATATGTGTTTTAAATTTTAATATTTACTATCAATATATATACGGGTGAATCGATATGTCGTCAACTGGGTCGGCCATCTTTGTTTTCACATCGCGTACCTTTTTGTTTTTTTTTGGGTAAAAGGAAATAGAGTAATTATGACGCGAAAAGAAATATATAAAAATAATACAATAAAAGCAACTCAAACACAAAAAAACCGCCTAATTTCCCCCAAAAAAAACACAACCCTGACGACATCGATTCACCCGTATATATCGATATATCGAACACGCGCGATAACCTAGGGGGCCCCGTGTAGCGAATATTAAACCTTAATTTTATAATTAAATTAAAGCGGTTTCTTTTTTCAAAAAAGAGAATACAAATACAAATAATTTTTATTTCTTCAAATACAAATATTATATCGATACAACGATATATATATATATATATATATATATATATATATATATATATATACACACAAATGGTGATTACTGCATGCGTTCCGGCCTATCGGCCTTAACTACATTTATATACTTAAATATTATTATAATACATTAAACGTGAATTTCTTTTACAATATTGTTGCGATAGTCGGGAAAATTTACATTAAAAAAACCCGGGAACTCCCAAAGAGAAAGGCTGATCTGACCACCTAATATATATATATATATATATATATATATATATATATATATATATATATATATATATATAGCTTGAATATTAATTTCCTAAACAATTTATAACGGTCGCTTTTAAAAATAGGAAAATTCAAATTTTTTCGTTTTACTTTTATTAAGATGGCGGACATACGCGTTTGGCCGAGAGAAAAACCCCCAGCCTAAACTGTTATTATACGTAAAATTTAAGTATTAATTTTTATAAAATCTATAGCGTTTTCTTGTTTAAAAAAATCCCCGATTAAAATTGTACTGTCTGAATTTTATTCTGTCGGCGAAAGTGTACTGGAAATAGAAAGTGGTGAAATATGTTCGGACGGATGATTTCTGATGCGCTGATATAATCACCTAGTATATATATATATATATATATATATATATATATATATATATATATATATATATATATAGCTTGAATATTAATTTCCTAAACAATTTATAACGTTCGCTTTTAAAAAATAGCATATTCTATTTTTTTCGTTTTACTTTTATTAAGATGGCGGACATACGCGTTTGGCCCAAGAGAGAAAGATCCCAGCCTAAGCTGTTAATATACATGAAATTTAAATATTCATTTTTATAAAATCTATAGCGTTTTCTTGTTTAAAAAAAAATTGCCGATTAAAATTGTACTGTCTGAATTTTATTCTGCCGGCGAAAGTGTACTGGAAATATAAAGTGGTGAAATATGTTGGGACAGATGATGCCGGTTATGACGTAGCAGCAGCAGCAGCAGCCTGGTATTATTGTAGTCCGGTGTACGTGTTCGATGTTGTTTCGTGTTTGAAATTTCGCATGCGGCCAGCCGAAAATGAGTCCCGCGTACGGTATATTGGCCTGCCTCTGTTTGGCCACGCTCCCATCAATATCCGCCCTCTATTTCCACATCGGCGAGACTGAACGAAAATGTTTCATCGAAGAGATACCCGACCAGACGACAGTGTTGGGTAAACGGCTACAGAACAGTCACAGACAGGCATTTTATCCATTCCCCACACACACAGAGTATTATTATCTATCTCTTTCTGTATTCCAGTCCACTACAAGGTTGAGCTGCACGATCCGAGGAGCGGCGGATTCATGCCGTCCAGTCCCGGCATCGGTATGCATGTCGAAGTCAAAGATCCCGACATGAAAACTATCCTCTCCAGGGTATGCAAATATTTCCATATAATTTCTATATTATAAGTGTCCCGGGGGCGGCCTCGACGCCACCTCGCATTGCCCCGATAAATAAATAAAAAATGTAGGTTGAAATTTACCGTAGGGATAGCGACGACGCGACTTCGCTCATTCTTTCCGGTCACTGACGCTTTAAACGACGCGAAGAAATTAAATTTAACAACCCGAGTAGTAACTGAAAAAGAAATAAAAAAATAACCCGCCTAATTCGGAATGGTCAAAATTAAAAGCGCAATCTGTCCGACGCCTTAGTAAAGGTACGCGATGTTAAAAAAATTAACCCGCCTAATTCGGTCAATAAAAAAGCACAACCCGTCGGACACCTTAAAGTTAATTGTGGCGCCCGCTTGAGAGTGGCAACCGTTTGTGCCGCCAGAATCGAGCCAAAAATATACCGCCAATAAGTTGCCGGTAAGATATTGGATCGAAAAGATGGGTTTATTTTATAAAATTGACAATTTTATTGCTAATATTTACTCATTTGTTAAATAAAGCGCATATATTACATAATACGTATTAAACTATAAACGTGATAAAATTAAATATTATCGGTCAAAATAAAAGTCAAGTGGTATTCAGCGAAACACGGTACTAAAATAATGGAATTTTGCAAATGGAACACCGTAACGCGATTCTTCCTTATTTTCCGTAACTGGCTTACATTAGGCCTAAACAGCCGAGTTTGTGTCGATGTTCTAATTCGGAAAGTCGCAATAGTGCCTTAATAAATTGTAGTAAAAAGTTGATTCAATAATGTTCCAAATTTCTTTTATATAATATAAATAAATTCAGACAAATAATGTCTAAGAAATGGAGAAATATTTTTTTATAGTATTTCTTGAGTCGTTTTCTTGCTGTGGAGTACGCTTTTTTGATCGTACTCCACCCATTTTTTTATTGTAATCAATCACTAGTTTCGGATTTTTTGTTATTATTTTCCTTTTCTCTATTTCCATTACATTGTCATTATGTACGGTACTGACTAAATAAACGTCCCTTTTATCTTTCCATTTCATTAGCATAATTTTGTTTTTAAAACTAACAGTGCATTCATTTTTTCTAATGGGGGTTTGTATCACTTCTGAAGAAATACCAATCTTATTTTTCCGAACGGTTCCAACCACTTCCATCTTATGTATGCGTAATTTTTTCTATCAATGGTTTTTTTTTCAAGAATATGTTTTGTTTTTCTCAAAAATTACAATTTAAACAGCCAACGGTCACTACTTTATACGCATGACGAGTATACTCGTCAATACACAAAATCGTGCCACTTCTCCATGACGAGTATACTCGTCAATCGCAGTTAACTGGTTAATAAAGGTAGGCGATGTGAAAAAAAAATAACCCGCCCGATTCGGTCGAAATAAAAAGCACAACCGTCAGATGCCTTAATAAAGGTAAGAGCGTGTTAAAAAAAATAACCCGCCTAATTCGGTCAAAATAAAAACAACCCGTCGGACGCCTTAATAAAGGTATGATGTTAAAAAAAATAACCCGCCTAATTCGGTCAAAAGTTAAAAAAAAAAAATAACCCGCCTAATTCGGTCGAAATAAAAGCGCCGGATGCCTTAATAGAGCGTATCAAAAAAAAATAACCCGCTAATTGGTCAAAATAAAAAGCTCAACCCATCGGACGCCTTAATAAGGAGCTACGCGATGTTAAAAAAAAAATAACCGCCTAATTCGGCCTAAATAAAAAGTACAACCCGTCCGATGTCTTAATAAAGGAATGCGATGTTAAAAAAAAGAATAAACCACCTAATTTGGTCAAAATAAAAGCACAACCCGTCGGATGCCTTAATAAAGGTCTTGAAAACAACAACGGCTGAACAAGTTGACGACACCGATTCAGCCGTACAGATCGATATATCGATAACCTTCGTAGCCCCTACAGTAAATTTTAACCATATATTTCTTTATAATTTCTATAATATAGGTGTACCAGGGGAGCCTCACTGGCACGTCGCTTTCCCTAAATAAATTAAGAACGAAAACAAGTTCAATTCCTCCCGCATGTCATCGACATTGTAAGTCACAATCTATGGTTCCGCTACTGATATCGCATATAACGTCGCTATCGACTTTTGTTCTTATATCGATTACGTTCTATCGATATACAATCGATCCGTTGTTAAAGTTATGTAGGGCCGTACACTGCGAATTTACTGTATTATATGTAATATATAAACATGTATGTAATATAGTGGGGATCGGAGAAGAAATAACCTTTTTCTTTCGTGTTTTTTACAACGCAAGTAGATAGCTTACGATCTCGTACTTAGTCGAAAGTGATCCCAAAGCGTGTTATACTCGGCCTGCAGAGGAAAGATGAAAAATTGAATATTTTTTAAACTTTAATTTGACGTCTACTCGGTTTTCAAATAAATAACCACCTAAACGATTTTTTTTTTAATTTTCTGCGTCCTAATTTTTTTCTTTTCTGTTTTGTATTGTTAACATTTTATCAATATGCGTGTAAATAAATACGTGTAAGTATATATATATTTATATAGGAAAAAATATGTTTGTGTGTTTAACTTATTCTCATTTGCTGTATATAAGAAATAATTTTTACGAAAGGAAACTTGTCCGACGTTGTTTTAATAATTTTTGTCTTTGCTTGTTATCGCCAGGTGTACAGTTCTGAAGGAAGGATTTCGTTCACATCGCACGTCCCCGGGGAACACGTAATTTGCCTCTATTCAAACAGTACAAAGTGGATCGGCGGAACCCAGTTGGTGAGATTTATTATTAATGAATATCGCGTTTTATTATTCGCGAAAACGCTTTGTTCGTTATATTTTCGGCGACTCGGCGAAGCGTACTCAATTATCTGCTGACCGAATCGAATATTTGGCCTAGATCGGCAATTTTTTATATCGCCTAATTTATTTTTGGACTCTTTGATCCGTAAAAAAATCGTTTTCTTTCATTCTTACAGAGCGTTGATTATATCTTTATAACACCCGTTCAATGAACAATCGATTTTCGATCGGAAGAAAAAGAAATTTTATCGCTGTATCAGTGCTTTATACGTTCTCGAAGTCTCTTTATACAGTCTCGAATAACCGAGTTATTCTAAAAAATCATGTACGATTCTACATCAAAGTGTATTATTCCCGACGCGTACCCACCACTCCTCGATAAAAAATTTACAGCGTTGAAGAAGAGAATCGTTTGTAGGGGTAGAAATGAAAAGAAATGTCGCCTTAATAAAGGTACGCGATGTGAAAAAAAAAAATAACTCCGCCTAATTTGGTCAAAATAAAAGCACAACCGTCGGACGCCTTAATAAAGGTACCCGATGTGAAAAAAAATAACCCGCCTAATTCAGTCAAAGTAAAAGCACAACCCGTCAGATGCCTTGTAGATGATGTGAAAAAAAACTCGCCTAATTCAGTCAAAAGTAAAAGTACAACCGCAGACGCCTTAATAAAGGTACGCGATGTGAAAAAAATATCCTGCCTAATTCAGTTAAAATAAAAAGCACAACCCGTCGGACGCCTTAATAAACGTGATATGAAAAAAAACCCGCCTAATTCGGTCAAAATAAAAAGGCACAACCGTCGGACACCTTAATAAAGGTACGCGATGAAAAAAAATAACCGCCTAATTCGGTCAAAATAAAAAGCACAACCCGTCAGGACGCCTTAATAAAGGTAAGCAGTGTTAAAAAAAATAACCCACATAAGTGTAATTATTACAGAATAATACAGAAGTGTATTATTTCCGGCAGCACCACCACTCGTCGATAAAAATTTTTACAGTGTCGAAGAAGAGAATCGTTTCTGGGAGTAGGAATGAAAAGAAATGTACTCGGTCCCGCAAAAGACATTCGCGTCGGTATTGCTTTTCATTGTTTCTGATTTTATTTTTTGTTTCTTTTCAGAGAGTCCATTTGAACATTCAAGTGGGCGAACACGCGATCGATTACGCGACAGTCGCGCAGAAAGAAAAACTGACCAACCTACAGCTAAGGATTAGACAGCTGCTGGATCAAGTTCGACGCAATAACGAAAGAGCAGAACTATCAGAGGGTACGTTTACAACAACAAAATCTATCTATCTATCTATCTATCTATATATAAGTTAATTCTCTCAGCGATATTTTTCCGTTTTTTTGAAAAAGGTTTATTCAACTCACAATATAATGAAGTACAAAGAATTACAAAGAAAGCAAACACTCCGATCAAACTAGATACACACTACTCGACTCTCAACTCCAGACTGACTGCGGCTCCTGCCCGCTTACAATATAAACGCTCTTCTTAACAAAGGGCTTTGTCAAATCTCTATGTTGATGTTATACTGATAATACCTCTCGGTTTCCGACCTTCTGACTATATATATATATATATATATATATATATTAGGTTGACAAGTAAGTGTAATTGAATTCACCGACAAGTGGCTGTACATATTTTTAAGTACGTCAGCAGATCTTTTGCACGGATAAGCCAGACGGTTTTGAATGCATGTATAAGATACATTCGGCTTCTCCGCAATGTCCCAGTGTTCGAACTACGGCGATCCGAATCGATAATCGCTTTATTCGGTCATCGCCGACCTCCAGACTGGACGTCCGGAGAGCGCTCCTCGCCTTTTAACGAAAAATCCCCGACCGGAATTTCCGGCGAACCAGTACCGACACCGCCGTTCTCTTCTAAGGCTTCATCACAGCGTAGACGGCGTACGACTTTTTATGAGCCCGCGAGGCGTTAACACCTTCGCGAAAATAAAAAAAAAACGCTCGCTTCAGTTCACCGTGTTTTAGCTTTTTATATACACACACACAATTCAAATGGTCGATGTAATTTCGATACCGAATGTTTCACAGAAAGGACCGAATAATAACGTATCGAAGAATCTTATCCGTGCAAAAATGTGTTGTGACGTACTTAAAAATATGTACGACGCCACTTGTCGGTGTGAATTCCGCAATTACTTAGTCGGCGACCCAACACGCACGGATATGTAATACTGGGTAGGTTCGTGATGTTTCTGTCTCCTCTCTCGCTGCCGGTTCGGTCTTTCGCTAGACTGCACGGTTTCGGCCGCTCGCCATCTTCAGTAGCGCCCTGTGTTACTGTCACTGTGTCGGCACTTTGGATGTTTTTTGGGGGCATCCTCACTGCACTGCACTGTCACTGTTACATGTGAGTGACAGCACAGCGCTACTGAAGATGGCGGCGGTCTAGCAAAGACCGAACCGGCCAGCGAGAGAGAGACGAAACATCACGAACCTTATTCCAACCCTCGCAGGCCACAAAACAGGTATATCAAATTAGGATATGTAATATATTACTGACTAGCATCCGTGCTGAATCTCCACGCGCCGAATAGTAACTCGTCCCGGATTTAGGGAGGCGAAGAGTAAAAACGTAACTTAAAAAAAAACGTAAAAACGCTACGAATTGGGGGCCGAAAGAGGGAGCGGATAGAAATATAAATATATTAGGACGGATGGACCCGTTTGCTGAGCGAGATTTAAGGGTAGTTTTCTGCGTTCGCCTAAAATAATGTAGAATTCCGCCACAAATAAGGCGAATGTTCGTTTGGGTCCCTAATGTCCTCCTCATTTTTTTTTCTTCGATCTTAATTTTTATAAAAAAGATGAAAATTTGGGATTTAGCCAGAACCGTTTTGTTTACTATTAACCCTTTGCACTCGAAGTTTTTTTTTCATTCATATTACCAGCAACTCGTACCGGACGTATTATCGTTTTGTCTCTTTTTATTATGTGGAACCGATCGATGTATCCGTAAAGTATAATCGAAATAACGGTTCTTTTATAGAGTCGGAAATTTGTGGTCGGGCACAATTCGAGGCGAAATATCGAAATCCGTAGGAGACGGAATATTATCCACTTCCCGTAACATCTATCCGTTCGTCATTTTCAGTCGAATCCGCTGTGTCCTCTACATTTTCTCCGCTGTTCTTTATTTATCGATTTATGCACGAAAATGTGTGTTTGCCGTAAATATCGGCAAGTATCGGACGGCTATAGCCGTCATTTACGGCGACGGATTAAGTAATACAGGGTCCTACTGAAGTTTCGTGATGTTTCTGTCTCCTCTCTCTCGCTGACGGTTCGGTCTTTCGCTTTTCATCTTCTTCGCTACTGAAGACGGGGGCGAGCGGCCGAAACCGCAGTCTAGCGAAAGACCGAAACGGCAGCGAGAGAGATGAGAGACAGAAACATCACGAAACCTTCGGTGGTATTCCGACCCCTTTCCCCCTATCGATTATACTTTACGGATACATCGATCGATTCCACATAATAAAAAGAGACAAAACGATAATACGTCCGGTACGAGTTGCCGGTAATACTGAATGAAAAAAAAACTTCGAGTGCAAAGGGTTAATAGTAAACAAAACGGTTCTGGCTAAATCCCAAATTTTCATCTTTTTTTTTTATAAAAATTAAGATCGAAGAAAAAAAAATGAGGAGGAGCACATTAGGGACCCAAACGAACATTCGCCTTATGATTGTAAGAAATTCTACATTATTTTAGGCGAAAGCGGAAAACTACCCTTAAATCTCGCTCAGCAAACGGGTCCATCCGTCCTAATATATTTATATTTCTATCCGCTCCCTCTTTCGGCCCCCAATTCGTAGCGTTTTTACTGTTTTTTTTTTTACGTTACGTTTTTACTCTTCGCCTTCCTAAATCCAGGACGAGTTACTATTCGGCGCGTGGAGATTCAGCACGGATGCTAGTCAGTAATATATTACATATCCTAATTTGATATACCTGTTTTGTGGCCTGCGAGGGGTTGGAATACCGGGTAGGTTCGTGATGTTTCCGTCTCCTCTCTCTCGCTGGCGGTTCGGTCTTCAGTAGCGCTGTGCTGTCAGTCACATGTAACAGTGACAGTGCAGTGCAGTGAGGATGCCCCGAAAAACATCCAAAGTGCCGACACAGTGACAGTAACACAGGGCGCTACTGAAGACGGGGTGAGCGGCCGAAACCCCCCCCGGTCTAGCGAAAGACCAAACCGGCAGCGAGATGAGACAGAAACATCACGAAACCTTCGGTGGTATTCCAACCCCCCTCGGAGACGACAAAACGCAGGTGTATATTAAATTAATATAACGTCTTTGTTTCGCTTTCTTTTCGCAGTACCGCGAAGAAAGGTTCAGGATGACTTCGGAGAGCACAAACCAGCGCGTTTTCTGGTGGTCGTTGGCCCAACTGGTGATACTGATAATGATGGGCGCCTGGCAGCTCAAACACCTGAAGAGCTTTTTCGAGGCCAAAAAGCTCGTTTAAGAAGAAGAAGAAGAATAGGGAAAAGAGGAAGAGAGGAGAGAGGGAGAGAAAATAGAAAAAAAAAAATGGGACACCGTAAAAATACATTTTGTACAGAGGACGTATTATAACCGTCGCCCCCGACGACACCAACAACAACGCATCGTAGTCATTCTCATCGGCCCGTTTCACCGTTTCATCGTACAATTTGTGACTGGCGTAACGTGAATTACGAAGAGGGGCGGGCCGGCAAAATGTCGCACATTTTCGTTAACGGCCGATCGTATAATATTCGTCGTAAATAAGTAGTTTCGCCGAGTTTTTGAACTTTGGCCGGGGATTTAACCGATCTCAAAATACCGCCGGACGGAAAACGAAAATTCCGATATGTATAACATTTTTCCCCCTGTATCTATAATAATGAATGTAGTACTGTTTTTTTATAAATTGTAAGAAAAACCGATTGAAATAAAAAGTTTCTAAAGTTATATTCTTTGCATGTTTTCGCAGAGAGAGAGAAAAATGTATTCACGACGCTTTAGCTATCTTTTTTTTTTCTTTTATAATAAAATTTCACGATTCCATCTCACCGATACATTTTAATGTATTAGCCCCCCACCACCACCCCTCCGAATATATAACTGTAAACGGTGCGCCCCGACCGGTCCGGGTATTGTCTATCATTTATTTATTTTTATTTAGTTTAAAAGAGAAAAAAAAAAACAGATTATTTCGGGTTATGTTGTTGCCAATTATGTAATTTTATTGTATCGAATAAACGAGAAAATATTGGAACGCCTGTTTTGTGGTCTGTACGAGGATCGTGTATTTGTGTCGCATTTTGGGTGTTTTTTTTCTAAAAGATACAAAGTTTAAATAAATAAAATTAAAAAAATTAAAATAAATAAATAAATATAATAAAAAAAAAGGGGGGGGAACCAGTGGGTTTCTCCCCTCTAATTGTTGACTATTGTAGCTTGTGCCTGTAGAAATTTTGCTCGTTGTACAATAATAAAAGAGTGGGGAAAAAAAAATAAAATTAAATACCAAAAAATATAGTTTTTTCAAATATTAGACTCGATCTCAAGAGGAGCCGCAGTGAAAAACGGATGGGTATATTTTGAAAAAACTTAGATATTTGGTTACCAAAAAAAAAACCTAATTTGTTGAGCATTTTCTATTCATTCAGCTGATTAAATGAACGTAAAACTGATAGAAAATAATTCAATAGAAAATGTGATTCGGCTTGAAACACCTGTGGGGGGGGGATCAAAATTGGATATTTTTTTTAAATTTTTTTTTTTTGTAATTCGTTTATAAGAAAAATCTTCAATATTATAGTTTAACGTACCTGTTTTGCGGTCTGCGATGGGTCGTAACAGCGTAGATTTCGTAAATTTTCTGTCTTTCGCTAGACCGGTTTTTGGGCTGAAGACGTCTTCGGCCAATCAACAGACAAAAATACGGTCTTCAATATTTCTTTGGTCTAGCGAAAGACAGGAAAATACGAAATCTACCGTCTTCAATATCATAATCGGGATGAGAACTGGCCGATATCACTTTTTCTCTATTCAAACTGTGCGTGACAAAAAGTTATTATCTTCAGATTGTAGTTTTAGCGGTACGAATCCACTGCCTTCCGGATCGCGTCGAAAAAACCTACAACGTGGATCGAGGAAGCTTTTACTTAAAAAAAAAACTTAAACTTAAAACTTCCACTAAGTAAAACTCGAGTTTTATAAGTGGTAATAATATATTTCCAAGTAAAACTTCCAGTCCAATTGACTTTGTATAACGCTGAAAATATAATCGGGCAGTCAAACCGAACCCCCCGTTCGGTTACATAAAACGTAATTATTTAGTTTATAACTGAAAATATTTAGGATATAAAATATTTGGGAAGGTCCGCGACATATCTAAATTTAATTATTGAAAATATACAAAAATTTTGTTGGAAATAAAGTTGAGAGGGATGTCTTGGTGTAACCCCCAGGAGGATATATATATATATATATATATATATATATATATATATATATATATATATATATAAACAATAAAAAAACATGATACATATCTTAAAATCCAGTTTTTTCATCTTCTGAATCTGCATGGCCAAAAATTTGTATCATGATTTATCCAAGGTTTATATATAAAATATTAATATTATATATATATATATATATATATATATATATATATATATATATATATATATATAATTTTCATCCACGAATCAAAAAATGCTAATATATCTGTCCGGAGAACGAAACAGATATTTGACGCTGAAAACAAATAAAATGTCCAACAGTACAATATATATTTTTTTTCCTCCTAACCTAAACGATAATTCGTTTATATAAATGTACACTGTCAAAAATATACACACAGGCTTACATAGAAAAAGAAAAAAAAAAAAAATTCTTACTTTTCGTAGAACAAAAATTTTCGCCCCGAAGAATTTTCGAATTAAATTTGAAAAAAAAGGATATTCGCGACAAAAATTTCTTCAAAAAATAAAAACACGAATACAAATTGTCGTACAGATTTCATACAATACAAAAAAATGTCAAATATTATAAAAGCTATTTATTATATACTCTCTTCTTTTTGTATTTCGCTTTCTTCTCGGCGTAAAAAGTTCCAAAATTGACGATGCGCTTATTTTTATTAACTGTCGTTTAGAAAATTTACATTTCTCTCTTATAACAATGGGACTATGATATTGCCCCACGGTTCGATATTATAACAATAATAATAATAATAATAATAATAATAATAAAAATCCTCGGATATTTTTTCACCGGGGCGTAATAATAAACAACAACCAAAGCGGAGATAACCGATTTCGACCGTGATCGATATAAAAAATGAAAAAGATTCAATTGAGTTAAGTAAAACCGGACGCGAAAAATTTATATTCTACGTTCGGATCGAAAATAACAAATTGAATACAGCGCAAAATGTGCAGTTTTCGTTTTGTTGTACGATTTTAAGATGGCGAAAACTTAACAAAAAAAAATTAAAACTATCGAGATACCGCAAAGACCAAAATGTTCTACCAAAAAACCAACGTTCCGTTCGTAAATTCAACAAAAACGTCCGTCGTGATCTCGGCACGAACAACGGCCGAAAATTGTTATCGACATTAATAAAACGATCGGATCAATTCAAAAGTGAGTTCGGTTTCGTTTTTTTTTCGACTTAAGGGGCGAAAAAAAGAAAAAGAAGATAACCACCGGGCACAATTAAGTCTTTTCTCGTTAAAATGTCCGAGCGTTCATCTCGACGGAGATCAAAAGTACGAGAGAAAACAAAAATATCGAATATCGGGGATACAATCACAATTTTAACGCACTTAAACTAACAATTAAGAATAGAAAAAAAAAACAACAAAAAAACGCCAGATTTTTTTCTCCTCATATTCAATTAAGTACCGAAATTCAAATCGAACTCTTAAATCGAAAAATTTTGGCCAAATCACAGTTTACGTCAATCGCAACCAATATATATCGCATAATTTCATTATACGAAATTTTCGTTAAATTTGCTGGATATGTCCATAGTACTATCGATTTTCTTTATGATTCTTAATTTATTGTTCGTAATTTTTGCCTTTTTTGGCCAACAAAGTGTTGTATAATTTTCAATTATGTGAGGTTGCATATACAGTGTTCATATACATATGCGCAGACACATACAGACACACGCAGACAGACAGATGCAGACACACAGAGACTGACACATGCAGACACACAGCAGACACACAGACACAGACACACAGACACACAGACACACAGACACTGACACATGCAGACAGACACACACAGACACTGACACACAGACACAGCAGCAGACACAGCAGACACACAGACAGACAGACAGACACACACGCAGACACAGACACAGACACACAGACAGACAGACAGACAGACAGACACACAGACACTGACACACGCAGACACAGCAGACCCACACGCAGACACAGACACACAGACACGGACAGACAGACAGACAGACAGACAGACACACAGACAGACAGACACACACAGACACAGACAGACAGACAGAGACACACACGCAGACAGACACAGACACAGACACAGACAGACACACAGACACTGACACACACTGATACACACAGAAAGACACAGACACAGACACACGGAGGTTATATACCAGTAGTGATACAGTAAACTGTGATTAAGCCAAATATATTTCCTTATTGGGCAAATTTTTGCGGATTTAAATTACGTTCGATCGGTTCGTTTTGCGACGAATCGACAAACGGAAAATTAGCAAATTTTTGTCGGGTAATCGGAAAATAATTCGGTCGTTAAGCGTCGATTTTACCCCGAATTTTCAGACCGCCGCCCATGTTTTTTGTTTTTTTTTTGTCGCTATTTTAATTTTGTATAAAATAGTGAAACGCGCCGTCGTCGTCGTGGTCGTCGCCTACGCGATCTGCTGTCCCATGTTCTGCAGTATGTCGAGTATGTAGCTGCCGAGGTCCTCGTCCTGATTGGTCCACGACACGTAGACGTTCTTCTGCTCGTCCTCGCCGCCCTCCACCTTCACCAACACCGATTCGACCGATATCGAGCCGTCGGTCAACACGACCGTCCAGCCCTGCAGCCGTTCCTGGAACAGCTTCAGCAGCTTCTCGGCGGTCTTGGCCGGCGGGCTCGCGTCCTCCAGACGCACCGTCGAAGTGAACCTGCGACAACGAAACCTTCCTTTTTATACTCGCCACCTCGATTCAATCTCGCTAATAGATAGAATAGATTATATAAAAAAATTATTATAATTATTTATTTCCGAACGTCGGAATGTCGCCAATTCGCCAGTTTCTTGTCCCGGTTCGATTTCTTCGAGTGAGTATCGTTTTTTAAACGAAAGAAATATTTCAGCCCCACAACCCCGTTTCGACTTATATTTCAAGTTTTAATTTTTATTTTTCGGGGGACGATAGAATCGCACGGTGTAATAGGCGGGGAGCGATCAAGGGACGTTTTTTTCGAAGTCGCGCTGACAACGGACTCGCTGACCGATATCGAGGGGTAGTGCGGCGACGGACTAGAATTTAAAGCTTATATAATGTAAATAACGCGGACGATATCGAACCGAGCTACGAATCCGATTCTAACGACAGCGATATATTTCCCCGTTATACGACGATGCGCACCGATAATTGAAAGTGATATCGAGGATTCGACCGAAAATGACGAACGGATAGATGTTACGGGAAGTGGTTAATAATCCGTCTCCTTACGGATTTCGATATTTCGCCTCGAATTGTGCCCGACGACAAATTTCCGACTCTATAAAAGAACCGTTATTTCGATTATACTTTACGGCTACATCGATCGGTTCCGCAATAGAAGGGACAAAACGATAATACGTCCGGTACGATTTGCTGGTAATGCGAAGCGGACACAAAAAACTTCCGCGCAAGCGATAAAGCGTCACGATATGTTTGAGAAGGCTGTCAAAGCGTCACGGAAACTAAGCGGCGTTACAAATTGCTGCTGCTATTACTTAGAGAGCGGATAATTAGCGTTTTTTCGAATCGTGTGGATCCACTAAACCGTCTATGGAATTAAATCAAGCGCCAATGCAGCAATTTTTAAATATCCATCCATAAATATACCAAAAAATCAAATCAAAGTCCGGTACGAGTTGTTGGCAATACGAATGAAAAAAAAAACTTTGCGTGCAAAGGGTTAAATTTATGTGTTGATTACATGTGATACCGAGTACCATATATTATTAACCGTTTGCCCTCGAGAGGCGCTTTTCTGGTCGGGTTGAACCGGCACAACTCGTACCGTAACCGTTACATCGTACCGCGATCGCCGTATACAGAACCGGATGATAACGTCTTCCCTTCTACTTTCCCCCGTCGCGGCGTTATCGTCAGTTTGCCCTTCACTATCTCGATAACTGATTCCTCGGTGAAAAATAATTTGTGAAAATTCTATCGGTTCTTCTACGCGTGGAAATACTGTCTCTCTACGTAGCGATGTAATTCCGTTCGTTACCGCCGAAAAATCGAACTCGTCTCCGGCTAGAAGTAATTTCTCCGTCGTATTCCGTACTTATCGGGGGCTCTCGGTAACTTTGAAAGAAATGATGCGATCGACGAGAAGGTCGAGTTCGGACCGATGTCGAAGCCGGAGTTCTCCGTAGTATTTTCGAGATAAGACATTTTATCGCATAAGACGTCGTTTATTTCGGATGACGCACCCTTATAGCTGTTTGGAGACCGCACGTAATACGATCTACAAAAGGCCGAATGATATTCCTTAGGTCGAACGCATCGATTAGAACGGTGCCTCTCTCGGCAACCGCTCGAGTTATCGCATCACGTCCAGCGGTGCCCGAGAGAGGCGCCGCTCGAGCGCAAAGATATATGAAAATAATAATGACCTAATAATATGCCTGTTGATGCCGGCCTCTTTGCACGCGTCGTCGACGTCCATGAGGCAGAGCGCCGTCTCCTTCATGACGAGCACGCCGTGTATGACCCTCGGCCGTTTCGGGTTGGGCGGCGCCGCGTTGTACTTGACGTTCTCCGATTTGAGCAGCGGAAGCGATACGTCGACCGATATCCGATACGGCGTCGTCACTGTGCACATCTCGCCGTTGGCCGGCATATAGCAGTCGAGATCGAACTCCTGCCTGATCTTCTCGCCGAGAAATTCCATCTTTTCCGCCTCGCCGTGCACCAACAGAACGTTCTTCGGCTCGCAGTACTGTATCAACTGCATGATTCCTTTGGCGTCGGCGTGCGCCGAAAACGACATGTATTCGACGCTCATCTTGACGTCGACGATCTGCCGATTCTCGAATTCGATCTGTTTGGCGCCGTTCAGTATCTTGTGGCCGACCGTACCGACGACGCAGAATCCCGGCATTATGACCATGTTGTTTTCGGACGGCGCCCACTTCTTGAACAGGTGCAGCGACAGGCCGGCGTGCAGCATGCCGGGCGGCGCGAAAACGACCATGGCGCCGGGATTCTCCTCGTACTTCTTGTCGAACGGTTTTATATGCTTGAAATCGAACATGTTGCGCTGTACGAACGTCTTCTTGATGTTCTGGTTGGTCCAGGTGATGAACATCTTGTAGTAGTTGTTCGCCTTTTCGGTGAGACCGACGGCGAAGAATATCGGCACCTTGAGGTTCATCCGTTCCCAGTGCGAGTCGAGCAGTATGCAGAGCTCTTGGGCGCGGCCGAGCGCAAACACCGGTATCAGCACTTTGCCGCCCCTGTCTATACACTCGACGACCTTCTTCAGGAAGTCGCGCTCACGACACCGCTTCGAATCGCGTATAGTCGTCGCGTACGTCGACTCGGTGATGAGTATGTCGGGGCGACACTTGTCGATCCAGGCGGCGCCGAGGTGGCGGTCGGGCGTCATGTTGTAGTCGCCGGTGTAGACGACCGACTGTGAGCCGACCGCTATCCTGAACATTGCGGCGCCCAACACGTGACCGGCGTAGTACGCCTTGATCTCCAGCTGGCCGTCGACCATCAGCGACTGGTGGAGGGTGACGGCGGTCACCTTCTTCATGCAGTCTTTGATCATCTGCGAAGTGAAAAAATTGCCCTCGCCCTTCTTCTCGACCGTGATTTTCCTCATGTCCTCGAGCAGTATCGGCGCTATCGCCTTGGTCGGGTGAGTCATGTAGATGGGGCCCGAATAGCCGACCATCTCAGTTAGGTAGGGCAGAGCGCCGCAGTGGTCCAAATGGAAATGGGATATTATGACGCAGTCGATGAAACTGGTCACCGGCCCTTCGGCCGCTATGAAACTGAAATCGGGGAAACGCCGCTCGTCGTTGTAGCCCATGTGCATTCCGCAGTCGAGCATGACGTTCTTGCCGCCCAACTGGAGCAGGATGCAACTCCTGCCCACGTCCTGACCGGCCCCCAAAGGTATTACCTTTATTTCCGTCATCCCGTGTATTAACAATCGCTCACTTCTATATTCCGATATAATCCTATTGTTACATGGCGGAATTACAACGAAATCCGGCGCTGTTTAACCGGAGACGTCATTATCACGGCACGAACACAGAACTGGCACTTTCTGCCGACGACAGTGTCGCCAACCCGAGACGGGCCCCGGGCAACAAATTTTCCCCAATTTCTATACGAATATTTATTTTCGTCTACACCCTTCGTAAATATAATATTATTATTATTATATAAAGACGAACTAAAGTTTGGACAAAAAATTTATTGACGGAAAAAGAAAAAAAAATTGACGAATACAAGTTAAGTGTAATTTATTTTTTTGTATAAATCAACGATGAATACGATCTACCTTCGATGCGAATAAATTTATTTCATTTTCATTTCTTTACGCCATAAGTCATAAAAATGACAATAATCCTTTATTACAAGGTCGGATGATGCGGGAATAAAATTACACCAATTCTAATTTTTTATAATTATAAACTGTATAATAATATATAGTATATATATATATATATATATATATATATATATATATATATATATATATATATATATTACTGCGAATAAAATTTTAAGAAATAATTACTACAAATTTAATATTTGTGTAATAATTTATTATTGTCGATAAATATTACGCTTGGGTAATTGACAATTATGTCTGATTATTAAATCTTCCCGTCGTATATGGCCCGAACGTTGATCGACAGAAAGAGAATTATTTCTATCAATAATAAAAATAATTACTAGGAATTTATTATATTTGCGTATATCTGCGATAAATATTATGACCAAAAAATTACAAATAGAATGTTGTGGCTGATTGAGATTAATTTATTATCGATAATAATAGAAAACGAGAGATTTTCTGATTTTGTTATAACAAGTATAAATAAAAATAAAAATTAAGAAATCATTAATCATTTCTTGGTACATAATAATTAGTAATAGGTATCTTATAATTTATAAGAGAAAAAGGTGTAAATTTAAATAAACCCGCAGATGTAACTCTGTAATCATATATTTACACACGTATTAAGGACTCTATTAAAAAATAATTTATTCGCAATACACTTTTGTTTCTACTGGATGAATTTCTTGTGATCTTTGAGCACTTTCAATTGGAAATTTCAAGTAATTAAAAGACGAGTTTTTGAGATCATTTCGATCGACAACTAAATAACGCCACGGTCTGGGAACCGAAGATTCAACGTTGAACCGTTCAATGTTATATATAACTCGAGTACGGAAAAGAGGTGTAAATCGAAATTATACGTAACTCTTATAATCGTATATTTATATACATGTACATAAAAAAATTTATTACTATTGGGAATCTATTAAAAAATAATCTGTTTACAATTTACGGTTCTCTCCTGTCGTTTTTCTACCGGATGAGTTTGGCGTTGTCCTTGACCACTCGGACGCCGACCGTCTTCAGTACCCTCTTGTTGAATTTGGCGACCGTCTTTTCGTAGGCGTCGGTCGATCCGTTCCGAAAACGGTATTCGGCGACGGCCCTCTTGCAGAGCCGCTTCAGCGACATCTCGCCGTCGGCGCTCGACTCCAGCAGTTTCACTATAGTCGCCGACCAATCGAATTTACCGGTCGGAGCGTCGGCCGCGGCGTCGTCAACGGCGCCGTTCTCTGGAAAAATTAAACAGCAGGCTAAAGATCGGGCTCCGTTTCCGGCGCGGAACTCGGACGGACCCCTTACGCGGGTTCAGACAGCAAACACTTTGAGGAGAGATTTTTTTTGGCGTTCGGACAACGAACGGAAACTAATTCTAAACGAAAACCTCTCGGCTCTCGGCACACCCGACACAACCAGTCCTCAATTCATACTGAAAATGGAACTGGTCGTTGATTTCGACCGGTGCTACGGATCGGTGAGTACAGTTTCTGCCGTTCGCCGTTCCGGCGGACATTTTTCAATAGTCGGATAGTTTCCAATTTCTGTAATCCGAAAAAGGCCGCGTAATAAACGGCCGACAACTCGACACTGGGCTGTGTCAAGTTTCAACTATTGCGTTGACAATAACGGAATTTACGGACAAGCGGCGTTGTACATATTTCTTATCACTACGACGACATCGCTATCGATCATAGCTCGTGAAGGAGAGCGAAATACAATCGACATTTGGAGATGTTCATTAAACGCCCCAATTAAATGAAAAGAGGCTAAGAAATTATACTCGTACGTGACGTTTTAACGAATTATATAATCGAATTCCCATTATCGTAAAAATCGGTGATCGGTTGACGAACGATTCGGGATATCGAACACAATCTCGGACCGGATTATGTCCGTTAACCGATCACCCGCTCTATATATTCCGTACAGAATATATGCGGCACACAAAATGCGAATTAATTACATCTAATAGTATATCTCTACGTCGTCGTATTTAGTGCGTTGAACCGGTCTTCGGAACTCATTCCTAAGTTATGTATGTATATACATATATCGGGTTGACGGCTAAGTAATTGCGGATTTCACCCGACATAAGTGGCGTTAAAACATATTTTTAAGTACTTCTTTGCACGGATAAGCCGTAGACGGTTTCGAATGCGCGTTTGAAGATACATTCGGCTTCCTGGCAATGTCCCAGTGTCGAACTATGGCGATTTGAATCGATAATCGCCTTTATTCGGTCATCGTCAACATCCACAGGACGTCCGGAGCGCTCCTCGTCTTTTAATGGAAAAATTTCGCGAACCGGTACCGACGCTGCCGTTCTTTAAGGCTTCATCGCCGTACACGGCGTACAACTTTTTACGAGCCCGCGAGGCGTTAACACCTTCGCGACAATAAAAAAAGCGAAATGCGACAGAAACGCACTTCGGTTTCAGCTTTTTATACACACACAGACAATTCAACCGGATGTAATTTTGATACCGAATGTTTCAGAAAGGACCGAATAATAACGTATCGAAGGATGTTATCTGTTGCCACTTATGTCGGCGAAATCCGCAATTACTTACCGGGACCGGCTTCAGAAGAATGGTAAATCTATGTATAAATAAAGACTCTTACCGTGGCAGGGCAGTGAATTATTTTCCGTATCCGATTTCTTCCGTTTCTCCGCCTTTCTGTCGTCCGTTTCCAATTCGTCGCCACCGACGACGTCCACCGTCTTCTTCTTCTTCTTCTTCTTCCTCTCGGTGGCGCCCCCTTCCGCTTCGTCCCCGTTTTCCATTTCCCCCCTCTGGTAATTCTCGATGGACTCGATTTCCGCCTCGTACCTCTCCCGTTTCATCTTCCTCTTCCTCTCCTTCTTGCTGAGGCCGTCGTACCGGCCGACGGCCACTTTCTCTCCGCCGCTATCTTCTTTGTCCCCGTCCCGATTATCGTCTTCCTCGCTTTCCGGCCTCGTTTTCGTCTTCCCCCCGTCGGCCGGCTCCGCGTCTCCGCCGCCGCCGCCGCCGTCGCGCTGCGCCAATTTCCTCAGCCTCTTCCGTTCCTTCTTGCTCAATTCGCACGTCTCGCTCGCCTTTTCCCCACTCCCGTCTTCGTCGGCCTCCCTTTTCCTGTTCTTCTTCTCCTTTTTCGTTTTCTTCTCCGCTCCGTCGACGTTACCGTTTTCGTTCGACGCCGCCGCCGCCGTCCGATCCGACGTCCTCTTCGACGCCGTTCTTCTCGTTTTCCTTATTCTTCGAACTATCCTTCCGCTTCCTGTAGGCGCTGCTTATTAAGCCGAAAACGCTTTTCGCCAGCTCGATATCGTTCCTCATGTCTTGGCCTATGTTTCTGATAAAATTCTGAAATAAAAAAATTGGCCAGTGGCATATTTGAGCGTCCCTTATATTATTTACTAATCGTGTAAAAACTAATCGTGCTCCGTAAACAATAATTTTTTTTTAGTAGTACAAACAAATTACGGGCCTAAATATTGAGTATTGAGACCAAAAAAATTTCGTACGCAATTTGCCCCCGAAAAACCCATACTGCGAACTGCTTTTTTTCAACTTACGACGAACTTGTTTTCGTTCCTCGGCACGTTGTTGAAGCCCGAACAGAGCTCGAGTAGCCGCCTCTGTTTGACGCCGAGCTTCTCGGCCTCCAATGCGCTCTGGCATATCTCCAGCCACTCGTTCTGTTTCCAGCGCGACTGGCTTGGCGACGTAGTCCTTGCCGCCCGTACCGTTCGGTCACGCACGATATGCGCCTTGTATCGTCGCGCCTGAAAACAGACAATCGGCGGTTCAAATCATCAGTAAATCGGAATTACGATGGCATTGTGTAATACAGTCTCAGGAACTCTATATATATATATATATATATATATATATATATATATGGGCTAAAACTCGGAGAAGATTAACCGTTTTAGTGCCATGCAGCGATCGCAGAATCATCAATTCCCAGCGCTCGGTTCAGAATGTATATCGTCAGCGTCAGAGTTTCCTCTCGTAATTAAAAATTTTCTTTCAAATAATCATCTGCATAATTAGCTGTCTTTCTTGAACGCATCGAGTCCCGAGGTTAATTTTTAACAATATTAAAAAAAAAAAAAACAACGTAATATTTTATTTATAATACATATAAAACAAAATTTATGGACACGTTTACGGAAACATAGCGGATGAGGCCTCTCGCCATCTTCAGTAGCGCTGTGTTAGTCACTATTTTTTGGGCATCCTCAGTCACTTTCACATGTACTGTAGTGTTTGTCAGTATGTCAGTCGTTTATATATATATATATATATATATATATATATATATATATATATATATACACATATGTGTGTGTTCTGTTATTGTTATTGGGGGATTATGTTTGTCTATCCTGGATTTGGACAGTACATGGCGTGAAAGCGACAGTGCAGCAGTGAGGATGCCCAAAAAGCATCAAAGTGACTGACACAGCGCTACTGAAGATGGCGGCGAAAAGGTCTAGCAAAAGACCAAACCGTCAGCGAGGAGGAGACAGAAACATCACGAACCTACCGGTATTCCAACCCCTCGCAGACCACAAAACAGGTATATTAAAATGAATATATATATATATATATATATATATATATATATGGGCAAAGCCGAGAAGAGAACGAAGAAAGTGGCTGGAATTCACCTGAAATCTTTGAGACAGTCGACGACGTGAGGTAGAGATCCCTGCAACATTTGAACTTGTGATTTTCGGCCGCGATTTTCTTGACGCCTCGCCGCAGTTCTGGCAAGTGAACACGACCATCGTTCAACCGTGTCGTGGTGATTTGGGGCGGGGGGGTGGTTGGGGGGGCGCTGAAACAACAACGGAAGGCGACGATAAACAAACTTTATGTGAGGGATTAGTGTTTCATATTGTTGAAACGGACAGTACATTTACAACGATAGAAATGTTTTTTTTTTATATCGACGTTGACCGATAAACGGTATCGGCTTCAAATAATAAGCCGAACGGTGGATTTCGGCGGACTGAAATTTGCCCAATTTAAATCAGCAGTGTACAATTTTGAACCTGTACGCCCCAAATTACCTCAACTGTAATTTGACCGAAGATAAGCATTAAAGGGGGAAAACATTCCGAGTAACAGTACTGGGGCCCTTGAAAAAAAAAAAGGAAGAAACGGAAAAACAACACCGGCCAGCCTATTTAGCGGTGGCGAATAAAACTTAGAGGATACTGAAAAAAAATTACACTTCGTTACCCTTTCTGTTTGGAGATTATCGACGATTCTAAACGACAATATCTGTACTGAAAAACTTTCCCGAGAGTTGTAATCGCCGAACACGTTTCCCTCCTTATAACAGTAGGTACACAATAACCTGCCCCGAAATGATGCCAACTTTCGCGAAATTTTTTTTGGTCCTCAACAAAATTTTCAGAACGGATTTCTTTCTCAATTAATTCGTAGTAAAAATACGACCTACAGAATATTGTTACAAATAAATATTATTTAATGACGATAAAAATATACATTATATAATATACACTTTTTTTTGTATCTGATAGAGCAAGTGTGCCGGTGGTGGATGCGCACTGATATAAACTTGTATTTCGTACTTTGAAAATAAATTTATATTTTCACATATACAAAAGAATTTTCGTTTCGACCTGTGTTCATTTCGATGAGATTTATACTCAGATATTAAATTGTCGTCAATATTTTAACGAATATATATATATATATATATATATATATATATATATATATATATATATATATATATATATATATAAAGAAAGATACGCAAATAGTATATAATTATTTTATTAAATTAATATTGTGATAGATTTGTTTGATATTGATAATTTATCGCGATAGAAAATATTCTATCTATCGTGATAGAATGGAATTCCGCTGATATCGCTTGTCGGCCGATATTCAAATTTATTTTCTAACGGAATTCTGCCCGCATTGAAAATTACAGGAAGAAAAACCCCGAAATTCTTCCTTTTCAACAGTTTTTCAATTATTCCAAATTGATCTCCGCATAATTATTAGTTGCTTTTATTATATTATATTATTATTAAAGTGAGTACAACTCGAATCTATCGATAGGCTCAAAATTATTGGGAGAAATTTGCGGACTCCTCTAACTTTTTGGTGTAAATTTTATTTGTCGAAAAAACATCGTCTCGTCCGGTAACATTTTCCCCGATTTTTCTTTTTTCCTAAACGGATAAAATTCATCTTCGCCACTGGAAAAATTCCAGGTACTCCACTCGGCTTTGTTCGCCATATTTTGGCTTAAATTGCGGATTGGAAAAAAAATATATATATATATAAAACGTATATAAAACGATGTATTTTCACTCAAATGGCCGCCACTATGGCGGCTATCGTTCGTTAAGGGCTAAAAGGACATTGGGCCGAATTTTCAAATAGAACTCTCGAATTGTAATTGAGAAAAATGTATTCTACGAATGTTTATATATTTCTCGAGTTATTTCAAGTAGTTTTAATTTTTTCCGGCGCTAAAATTCGGGTTCGTATCATTGTTGTATGAACTATTATTATAGTGGAAAAAAAATTGCGGTCATTTAAAAATATCATATATTTTTAAATATAGTCGCAATTAGATATTATAAATTGTTATAAGGAAAATTTTATCTTTTTAAAGTTTTGTATTTTTTCTCTGACTTAGTGCCAGGGCATAGGGGGGGGTAACCTACTGACAGCGATGGCGTTCCCGATATCAGATTTTCTGACTTGTTAGGGTTTGATCTCTGTATTGTTATTATTATTATTATGGCGAGAGTCAGCTAGCGTTCGCCGATAATGCTCGGACGTTTCTCGACAGTTTTGCAGAATGCCGTCGACGCCGTAAGTGTTCAAACTGTTTTTTTTTGGGTTTTTTTTAAGTTTGTTTTTAGGGTTGTTTACCCAGTTTAGAGAAAAGGTTTTTTCCCAATACTCGGGCCCCCGTCGTCCCGATTCCTTTCAATCTTTTCAGTCCAAAGTTCGAAACTTACGCTCCAAGTTCGCCGATAAATCATTCCGGAGATTCCCAAATACGAACACTTTGTTACGACCCCAACCGAAACTTGCATTACATTTGCTATTATTCCGTCCTCTGATCTGACTATTTTGTACAGAAAATTTTGTCGAGGCGGATAATTTTATTCCGTCGTAAAACTCTGTTTATAGGATACTCTTCCGATAGACGTTATTATTTGAATCGGAGCGTTAAATTCTCTTCGAAATTTTCTTCAAAGAAATAATTTTTTCGTAAAACTATTTATAGGATATTCTTCGGTAGTTATTACTCGAAAAACTTTTTAGCGTCTTCAAAGCTTTGGAGCGATGCGGATAATTTTCAGTTGAAAAGCGAATCGTAAAACGGATATGGAAAAATTCTCTAATCGATCTTCAAACTTTAAGCGAATCGTAAAACTGTTTATAGGATAAGCGGCTCCGGTCGGTAAACTCTCGCCACGGAGACGATGCGGATAATTTTCAGTTGAGGGCAAAACGAATCGTAAAACTGTTTATAGGATATTCTTCCGGTACTGCGAAACCGAAAGAAAATAAAACTGTTTATAGGATATTCTTCTTACTCGACGACTTGAATCGGCACTTTTCCGTTAGCCGGGCGGAAAAATTCTCTAATAAGCGGAGCCGTTTAAAATTTGTCTTCAAACTCGACGGCTCCGCTACGGAGACGATGCGGATAATTTTCAGTTGAGGGCAAAAACGAATCGTAAAAACTGTTTAGACGATATTCTTCACGGTACTGCGAAACCAAAAGAAAAAAATGTTCGGTCGAAGGAAATTCCGGTCGGGGGATTTTTCATTGAAAGACGAGGAGCGCTCCAGACGTCCGGTGGATGACCGAATAAAGGCCATTATTGATTCTGGGACATTGCAGAGAAGCTGAATTTATCTTACGCATTCGAAACCGTCTACGGCTTATCTGTGCCGAAGATGTTGACGTACTTAAAAATATGTACAACGCCACTTGTCGGTAAATTCCGCAATTACTTAGTCGTCAACCCGATAGTTCCTTTAAATCGATAGATTTTTATTTTTTTTTCTTCTCAGTTTGACTTCCAGTTTCAGAGTGAAAAGCTCTGGTTACGTTGCGGTTAATTAATATCGAGCGCAATGCAGAAAATGTCAACGTTATCGTTTGGTCGTTCAACTTGTTTCAATCAATCTATGCGAAATTGCAACACGTTGCTGCTATACCTTGTTAATAGTTACACTTTCGCAGTATTTAAAAGTAATATATACAGTTGTGTATAGTATTAGTTAATATCGATTGTGATTGAAAAAAAATTGTCAACGCTATTTAACGGTCCTACCACAGCAGCATATTTGCCCCGTACGGATGAAAAATATTATAGACGGTATAAATTTATAATATTCAATGATTCACCTGCGGATAGTTTGTCGTAAGAAATAAATCCGGAGGAAAAAAACCGAATAATATTTTTCTCCTGTCTTCAGTTGGCGCCGCCGGCACCGCTGCACGAAGATTTCGCCTATCACTGGAAAAAACTGATGAAGCACTATTTGGACGTTTCGACAACGAAACAGGTGCCGATCGAACTTACCAACATACCGGCCCATTTCGACCAACTTCTCAAGGTTAGCCGATTTCGGAAAATACCTTTCGAGATATCGATATATCGATGTCGAGAGCCTAATATCGGGTAGATTTTATATAGTCTGGGCTTTCGCCCTCTCCGTCCTGCGACGGTGTAATGTCGATCCGGTTTTCAGATTTTGCTGAAGGAGGACGAAGACGTTGACGGGCAGGGCCACCCGGGGCCGTGCCTCGAGTACCTGCTCCAGCACAGCCTGCTCGACCTGCTCGTCACTCTGGCGACGACCGATGAGCCGCCCGGCATGAGGCAGTACGTCCTACAGTTCGTCGCCAAACTACTCACCCAGCTGAAGACGCCGATAGCGGCGCACGCCAGCGTCTTCCCGCCTTTGCAGGTACCACTGTACCGTAAACGGCGTATACAACTTTTGTTATCGGCCTGCGAAATGCGACGGAAACGCTCACTTCGGTTTTAGCTTTTTATACACACAAACACACAATTCGACTGGTCGATATAACGTATCGGAGAATCTTATCCGTGCAAAGATGTTGACGCGACTTGTCGGTGAATTCCTCAATCACTTGATTAGGTTTTGATTGACGGGTCGACAGATGTTTGATACCTCTATTCTTATATTCGACTTTTATATGGATGTCCGACAATATAAATTGGTGGATAGACAAAGGGACAGCGGGAACGCTCCCTTTATATATTTATATATATATATATATATAATTAAAGATATGTTTATTACAGTATTTGAGGGTACATTACATTCATAGTTCTACCTTTCTCTGCATAAACAAAAATGTAAGATACAAGTACCGGTGGCATCACTATTACGATAATGCTCGTGCCTGAAATCATATTTTCCGATTTATCGCTTTATCTTAATGCACACATAGTTTGTAATCTTGAACGGAATGACAAAAATAGTCCTAAATACGTCTGAGAAACGGAAACATTATTGTAAGATATCTGTCGGAAGTTCTTTTTTAATTAATGTAAACGCTAAACTTTCAAATAATTAACTTACGATATATAAATATTATTAGGCAGGTATCGTTTTTATGACAAAGCAATTAGGTGAGAAATAAAAAAGAGAACTGGAGAACTGTTGATATTAATTTGTGCGCCTACAGAGATTGGTGATAGTTTGCGACGGGAGCACTCCGACACCGACGGAAAACGACGAGGTCCATTTTTTATTGGGGCTGACGGCTCTCATCCGACGCAATCCTCAACTCATACCGGTCTTCACTGCGCATCAGGTTCGTATAATATAAAATACGATCGAATACCAGTTTAACGTACCCGTTTTGTGGTCCGCGAGGGGGGTTGGAATATACCGTAGATTTCGTTAGATTTCCGTCTCCTGTCTTTCGCTAGACCGGCGGTTTGTCGGCCGCTCGCCATCTTCAGTAGCGGTTTTTCGGCCATCCTCACCGCCCCACTGTCACCGTGTCACTTGTACTGTGGTGGTTGTCCGTTTGTCCGTTGTGTACAGTGTTTGTGTGCGTAAAGTGACAGTGACAGTGGGCAGTGAGGACGCCCAAAAAACGTCCAAATAAGATAATATCCGTATAAGATAATATCCTCCAGTTTTTCTCTAGTTTTTAAAAAAAGAATTTCATTGTAGGTTCGTGATGTTTCTGTCTCCTCTCGCTGCTGTTTGGTCTTTTGCTAGACCGGTTTCGGCTGCTCGCCATCTTCAGTAGCGCTGTGTTAGTCTTTGTCACTTTCACATGTACTGTAGTGTTTGTCAGTATGTCAGTCGTTTATATATATATATATATATATATATATATATATATATATATATATATATATGTTCTGTTATTGTTATTGGGGGTTATGTTTGTCTTCGGATTTTGTTAATCCGTTTTCTAAGTGTGAGTCAGATTGTCAGAAGGGGATGGTGTGATCCTTTAATAGGATTATAGGGGCAAATATGGCATCACTCTGGGAATTAATTTTCTCATTTATAATTTTGTTTTTCTTACCTTTGAAGATTTCCAGGTTTTCTATAATATCCGATTCTTTTCCTTCACCATCCCGTTCCGACAATCTGACTCACACTTAGAAAACGGATTAACAAAATCTGAAGACAAACGTCATAACCCCCAATAACAATAACAGAACACATATATATAAACGACTGACAGACACTACAGTACATGTGAAAGTGACAGTGTAGCAGTGAGGATGCCCAAAAAACATCCAAAGTGCTAACACAGCGCTACTGAAGATGGCGAGCGGCCGAAACCGGTCTAGCAAAAGACCAAACCTCAGCGAGAGGAGACAGAAACATCACGAACCTACAGTATTCCAACCCCTCGCAGACCACAAAACAGGTATATTAAATTGTTAATTTGGATTTGGCATTTTCTTCATTCAAAACTACCTTTGTAACTTTCGACGTTTCCTTTCATTCCTCGTGTCAATCATTATTAATCTAATAATTCAATAACACTGCAGATGTATAAGCTTGAGAAGTTTCACTTCAGTCGAAAAGCTCGTATTTTTAACATATTTATACGATTATTTTGCAGAGCGAAAGCAGCAAAAGCGACAACAACAGAAGGAACAGCAGCAGCAGCAGCAACGCGAGCAGTCAGCTGTCGGCGGTGACGTCGGGCAGCGACCGCCACCAACACGTCACCCCGCCGCCGCCGCCGCCGCCGCCACCGCCTCCTCCGGTCAACAACCCGCTGTTCAGCCGGCTGGCGACGACCGGCGTCGGCACCAAGTCTGTCCGGCTGGTACCCGTCGCCTCAGCCGCCGCCGCCACGCCACCCGCCCACAGACCGGCGGAGGAGGGCTACGACTCGGGAGAGGACGCCAAGTCGAGCATTGGCGAGTCGATGTTCGACGAAGCGTTCCCGCTGCTCGACTCCCTCATCAGCTATCTCGACACGGCCGTCAGTATCATATCATATCATATCCCTAACAGCATGCGATCTCCACTAATTAGGAATACCTGTTTTGTGGTCTGCGAGGGGTTGGTCTACTGTAGAGGTTCGTGATGTTTCTGTCTCCTCTCTCGCTGCCGCTGTTTGGTCTTTTGCTAGCAAAAGAGAGACAGAAACATCACGAACCTACAGAATATTAAAATTGTTAGTCGACATCGAAATTAACATTAGACGACGATGATGGTATAAGAAAAAAACACTGGGAGCCTGCTATATAGCAGGCTTTTGAATTTAATCATTCTTTTATTTGTTAACATAAAATAGAGTCTTAGTTATATTATTTAAATCGTACTTACGATGTTTCTAAAACCTATTAATAGTATTCGTCGGTTTTCATTTCATTGTCACATCTGTCAATATCGATAGTACTCATAATTATATATATATATATGTATGTTGTGTAAGGACTCTAAGATTCGCGTGAAGGTGTGCCAGGCTCTAATGCTGCTGTTGTCGCTGCCCGACGACAAGCTGGCCGCGACTATGGCCCAGGAGAGCGCCCTCTGCGCCAGAGTGGCCACCAGGCTGGCCGATCTCTGCTCGGATATACCCGATATGACGGAGCCGAACCACGTCGACGACATGCACGTCAGCTGGGGGTATATATACGTATACATAAGCTTTTTATACGAAAACCTGTTCTAGAATGTTCCTGAAGCCCATTCTAGAAGGTTCCGGAAGCCTGTTCTAGAAGCTTTTATATTATTTTTTTAAATGCCGGCGGATCTCTGCTCGGATATACACGACATGACAGAGCCCGACCGCGTCGACTACGCAAGGTCCCAGAAACGTGTTCTAGAATGTTCTGGAAGCCTATTCTAGAATGTTCCCAAAGCCTGTACTAGAAGCTTCCGGAAGCCTGTTCTAGAAGCTTTTATATTATTTTTCAAAGGCCGACAGATATGTGCTTGGATATACCCGACATGATGATACCTGACCGTGTAGGCTACAAGCATGTCGGCTGGGGGTACATATATATACACGTATACATAAGCATTTTATACGGAAGCCTGTTCTAGAATGTTCCGGAAACCTGTTCTAGAAGCTTTTATATTATTTTTTCAAAGGCCGACAGATATATGCTCGGATATACCCGACATGACGGATTCTGTCGGCATAGACTACACGCATGTCGGCTGGGGGTACATATATATATATATATATATATATATATATATATATATATATATATATATATATATATATATATATATATATATATATATATATATATACACACACACACAAGTATACATAAGCATTTTATACGGAAGCATGTTCTAGAATGTTCCGGAAACCTGTTCTAGAATGTTCCCCGAAGCCTGTACTAGAAGCTTCCGGAAGCGTGTTCTAGAAGCTTTTATATTATTTTTTTTACTTATATAAAAAATAAGATAAAAATTATAAATAAAATAAAAAATATATAAACAGATAAATAACGATAGATATTATATATACAAAAATTATTATTATAATTATTTATTTCCGAATGTTGGACAGCCTGGACGTGCCCACTTCTCCGTGCGTCAGCTGTGAAGGTTGTCGTCAAGTCGCCAGTTTCTTGTCCTGGTTCGATTTCTGCGATCAAGTAAGCATCGTTTTTAAACCAAAGAAATATTTCACCGCTATAACTCCGTTTCGACTTATATTTTAAGTTTTAATATTTATTTTTCAGGCTATGATAGAATCGCACGGTGTGATAGGCGACGCTTTGGGCAGAGCGATCAAGGAACGATTTCTCGAAGTCGCGCTGACGCCGCACTCGCTGTCGAGGGTTTTGATGATAACGCTGATAACGAAATGTTTCAAAATTGCTTCTTCGCCCAAGCTCAATGCAGGTATCATTCGATGCGACTTGTGCACGGACGCACTTTGGAAAATTCTCATTTCGGATACTGTCCGTTGCGGCGGTTTACTGAACTCTTTCTATATTCGCGAGATTTGTCCCAATATGCACATTTATAGTGTCCCTCGTGGCGCACGGTAAGGGACAATTTCCCGCCGATTGTGACCTCGGCGCTATTCGAAGAGTCGGGTAACTAAAACTGGAAATAGTTTCTTAATTTTTCACAAAATATGAATACAAAATGATATAATTTTGTAATACATTATATAAATCCTAACGTTCGTTTTTCTTATAAAACACTTTTTAGACCCTACAATGTACAATGTGTCACATTTGTTGCCTATTTTGAATAATAATGAATTTTTAAAAATTTTTTTAATAATCGTAGTGTAATATTTGGAGAGGGTTTTCGATTCGTTTAAATTAAAAAGAAATGCGTTTTCGTTAGAAAATTGTTGAGACCTGAGCCATTTTCTGTAGGAATTCTCCCCGTATGTTATATTTATATATACCTATACAGAATTGTAGCATAATTTGGAGAGGGTTTTCGGAAAGTTTTTAAATATTATTTTAGAGATTTCGCGTGTTTCTGTCTCCTCTCTCGCTGCCGGTTCGGTCTTTCGCTAGACCGGTTTCGGGGCCGCTCGCCGTCTTCAGTAGCGCTTCTTTGGATGTGTTTTTTGGCCATCCTCCTTACCAGACCGGCCGAAAAACCGGTCTAGCAAAAGACCGAACTCCGGCGAGACAGGAGACAGAAAAATACAACAAACCCTACGGTATTCCAATCCCTCGCAGACCACAAAACAGTTATGTTAAACTATATTCGTTACCTTATTTATTCACGATCTCTCTTATAACTATTTTATTAATTTAATATACCTGTTTTGTGGTCTGCGAGCGGTTGGTCTACCGTAGGTTCGTGATGTTTCTGTCTCCTCTCTCGCTGCCGGTTTGGTCTCTTGCTAGACTGCGGTTTTTCGGCTGCTCGCCATCTTCAGTAGCGCTCTGTGTGGTTAGTCACTATTGGGGCACTTTGGATGCTTTTTGGGGGCATACTCACTGCTGCACTGTCGCTGCATCCGTCAGCGCTACTGAAGATGGCGAGAGGAGACCGAAACATCACGAACCTACAACTATTTTATTGTTACAACTGTAAAAATACAATCTGCGACATCAATGTTCGGATAGCACTAATAACGTGTATAGAATAACGGGGGGTTCTCCCTTTTTTTTTTAATTTCCAATATATTTTTCGAATAGAATAGAAATCTCCGTGAAGTTCCTGAAATAGTCGTACGCCCCCGTAGTTACCGTATCCTTTTTTTTTTTCATTATTATTTCAGCCTCTTTCTCCGGTACATTTTCTAGTCTCTTCTTCAGATATTTTCTGCAATAACGCGCTCAACGGTCCGATTTAAACACTCGAATATCGTCCCGTTTCTTTATTTTCATTATAATTAATCGTCTATTTTCCAGTATTGTGCGAGTGGGCGGTCGGCGCCAGCACGGAGAGGGAAATTATTGAAAGCGACAAAAACTCGATAATGGCCAACCTCCTCGACAATTGGAAAAGTACAAATTCGGAACTTTCGCTGGAAACGCTCAGACTGTTCGAGGTATTATGCATCCATAATATGTATATATACGGTTTATAGTTTTGATTGTACGATTAATTAAAAAAAAGATAACGAAAAGTGATAAGATTGTCGCTCACAGACGAACCTGCTACTACGAGTAAAAACTACTTTATTAGTCATTTTTATCGCTAATATTAACGTTATTTATAAACGGAGACATAGGATACAACATCAGTGATACCTGGTAGTAATACGGGAACAAACAAGTTTTAATCCCAATAGTATTAAAACTAAATACCTCACTGGATATATATATATATTTATAGTATGTAGTTGTCATATTGGGACAATACTTAAATCGATTGTACCTCGATAAAGCGTGTATCGATTGTTGATTGTACAATTTAAAAAAACTGTTTGTCAGACCTGTGTTGTGTTGTCTGCTGAAGTGTGTGACGGCCAAAACTGTTCTAGTGAAACACCAAAATTACAGGAGATTGCGAAATTGCGAAATTAAAAAAAAATTATTTGAAGCGTTATGATGATTCGATGTATTTTTCTGTTTTCCAGGTTCTTCTTGAAAAGGGCAACGAACACGTTATGCATTGTCTGTTGTACGTCTATTTAAACGACAGGGGATACCTATGCGACAATATAGAGGAGGATAAAAACAGAGAGTTGGGTGAGTTATATATATCTCTCTCACACCCACACACATTATGTATATATATATATATATATATATATATATATATATATATATATATATATATATATATATATATACACACACAAAATGTCCCTGTCTACTCCAGTAGCTCCTGTCCCTGTCTACTGACAGCTCCTGTCCCTGTCTACTGACAGCTCCTGTCCCTGTCTACTGACAGCTCCTGTCCCTGTCTACTGACAGCTCCTGTCCCTGTCTACTCCAATACCTTCTGTCCCTGTTTACTCCAATAGATATTGGAGTAGACAGGAACAGGAAACTGTCAGTAGACAGGAACAGGAGCTGTCAGTAGACAGGGACACACACATAAACAAGCAGAGTTATGAAAAATGTCTAGAAATGTCAATTGATATCTGTCTTTTCTTTTCTTTTTTTTTCACTTCAGCCAACTGCACCGATAACGGAGTTCCTTCCGGCTCGCATATCGACAGAATTATTCAATGGTAAGGAATAAAAATTGTTACTCGTCTTTGGTCGAAATTAATCGTTATATATTGTATCGTATATTATATAAAAAAATAAGAAAATGGCGCGAGGAATTACAATATTGATAAAATGCTGACTTATAGAAACTACAGAAATGGTAGAAAACACAAAACAATAATCAACGTATACAACATTCCCCTCGATAAAGACTCTGGTACTTTAGCGTTAGCCGGGCGCAAATTTCGCCAGACTACTGCATTTTGAAATATTGCACCGCTAATGTAGTTGGCCACAAAAGGACACATTTGCGCATTCTTTGCCGATATACCTTTCTCTTGAAAAAAATAAATAAGAGACTGCATCTTTTTCAGTTCTAGCTAAATCCCAAATTTTCAACCTTTTTTTTGTAGAAAAATTAAGATTGAAAAAAAAAAGCAAAACGTGCTTCGTTTCGAATGAGTTCAGAGAACGGAGCGTGAGAAAGTCGCTAAATCTCGGTTTCTGAAGTTCAGTCCCTTTCCTCTGCTAACTGTCCATTATTCCCCTCGGCCAAGAGATTTTAGTCCGACGCCGTAAACTGCTCGTGTGACAAAAGTGCCATCATCGGGTCGGCCTCTTTTATCGAGACGTTTGCGCGGAAAAGAAAAACAAAACATTTGTACCAATAACCTGTTTATTTATTATCGTGTACTCGTCTTCGGAGTTAAGTCCTCGCCGAAGCACGCTCCCGCTGGTACGTTTCGTCTATACTCTTCCTCTGCGCCGTGACCTCAATATACTTCGGGAATTTCATTCCCGCACTTTTGCGCTCAATCAATGAGCGCGCGGAGAGAGCGTCGACCCTGCGATTTCCTCGACCGTTTATCTAAGTCTGTCTTGTCTTTTGGTGTCATCCAGTTTCCTGAGCGTAGTGCCGGCGGAGTTGCGTAGCACGACGTCGGAGCCGACGACGACCGTCGGCGGCTACGAGCAGTACGTCGGCGAGTCGCAGAGACAGTATTCGGCGCTGATCTCCAACCGTATCCAACGCACCGACAACACCGCCGCCGCCTCCACCTCCAACACAACCGCAAGCTCCCGTACACAACCGTTCTCCGAGGGGCCGTTCCTGGCGACGCTGTTCGACTCGATCGCCAACATACCGAATCAGGTTTGTTGCAAACCGCCTTACTATATTCGCGCGGGCTATCCAAAAGTAATCAAGTAATCGCTAGAAAAAAAAAGAAACTTTAATCTATACTGTAGATTCGTGGTGTGTTTCTGTCTCCTCTCGCTGCCAGTTTGATCTTTTGCTAGACTGCGGTTTCGGCCGCTCGCCATCTTCAGTAGCGCCTGTGTTAGTCACTGTTGTGGCACTATATATATATATATATATATATATATATATAAACGACTGACAAACTGACAGACACTACAGTACATGTGTGAAAGTGACACAGTGCGGCAGTGAGGATGGCACACGAAAAACATCCAAAGTAACTAACACAGGGTGCTACTGAAGATGGTGGCGGCCGAAACCCCGGTCTAGCAAAAGACCGAACCGGCAGCGAGAGAGGAGACAGAAACATCACGAACCTACCCAGTATTCCAACCCTCTCGCAGACCACAAAACAGGTATATCAAATAACTTTAATCTATTATATATTCACCGATATTATATCGACAACAAATCTCCGGCCACTTCTCCGGCAAATTTACAATAACTCTCTTGTGTGAAGACCTCCTCAAGAACTCCTCGAGACCAGAGAATACATCTTATCAAATTGTCGATTACATTTTTGGGGGTACACCCGATATAATATTTATTCGGTCGCTGAAAACGTCGGAATATTTTCTGTAAATCGTGCTGACATCGAGGCCAAATACAACTGGATAATAATATTCAATTTCGTCCAACCGAACAGTTATATTATATATATATATATATATATATATATATATATATATATATATATATATGTCGGGTCGGCAACTAAATAATTGCGGATTCTTCTCATCTTCTTGGGGCGTCTTATCATATTATCATCATTTGTCCCTCTTCTATTGTGGAATCGATCGATGTATCCCTAAAGTGCGTTTTTTAGTGGCGAAATGGGCCCAAAATGAGGTTTTCAGGCGCTGAATCGGGCCGAAAATGCAGTTTTAAGCCCAAAAATTCGGTTTGGTGACGTAAAATGGGCCCAAAATGCGGTTTTGGGCGCAAATCCAGCCCAATAATGCGGTTTTAGGCTCAAATCGGCCCAAAAGGCGTTTTTAGTGGCAAAATCGGCCCAAAAATAGGTTTTAGGTTCAAAAAGGCGTTTTTTAAAAGGCCCAAAATGAGGTTTTCAGGCTGAATCGGCCCAAAATGCGGTATAAGCCTCGAATGTCGAGTAGCGAAGATGAAATTTATGCGTTTTTGAAATGAAAGTGATAATTAACGATAGTTGTGCGATAGCGACTTTACTTCCTACGTGTTACGCCTAATTACGGATAGTGCCGAGTCGAGTGCCGGTCACCCCCCGGTGACCCCCAACGGCAGTCAATGTGTTAAATATGTCGAAACTAGAAATATACGACCGGGGACCACTTTATGGGTACATATTATGAGAGATTGTGTATATCGGCAGGAGTACGAGATAAACCTGGAGCTGACAGCGATAGTGTCGCGGCTGGCGCTGAGCCCGGAGCCGTGCGTCGGCGAATACCTGCTCGACCCGACTGCGCCGGTGCGCTCCGGCGTCGCCACCCTCTACAGAAGCCTGGTCCAAGTCGCCGGCCAGCTGGCGCAGGCGGTGTTGGAGAGGCGCGACTACAGGCGACAGCTGGCCAAGACGAGGGCCAGACTGCTCGGCGCACAACTCACCCGACAGGTATAATATTACCTCACGATACAGTATTTTATTGAGACCCTCTGCGCAGCATTTTGCTCCCGGCGAAGCAATAATAATCGCCGTTGCCAAACACGACAACAACTAAATAACAGAGACGGATATCGGGGCTAATATAATCACCCCATTCACCAGGGTGATTCAATCTGCCTCAAAATGCGATTTTAGTGACAAAATGCTTAACCCAAAAACCGATTTTATACCCAAAATGTCTTAAAAAAAAATGGTTTTCGCCAAACCCAAAATGCGGTATTTACGCCCAAAATGCTGTTTGTAGCCGCAAAAAGGCCCAAAAATGCGGTTTTAAGCCCAAAATGCTGTATTTAGGCCCAAAATCGGCCCAAAATACGGTATTTACGCCCAAAATGCGGTTTGTAGGCGCAAAATCATCCCAAAAATGCGGTTTTTAAGCCCAAAAATGCGGTATTTACGCTCAAAATCGGCCCAAAAATGCGGTATTTACGCCCAAAATGCTGTTTGTAGGCGCAAAATCATCCCAAAAATGCGGTTTTTAAGCCCAAAAATGCTGTATTTACGCCCAAAATCGGCCCGAAAATGCGGTATTTACGCCCAAAATGCGGTTTGTAGGCGCAAAATCATCCCAAAATGCGGTTTTAGATCCAAAATAGCCCCAAAAATACGGTATTTACGCCCAAAATGCGGTTTGTAGGCGCAAAATCATCCCAAAATCATCCAAAATTTTTGGCCCAAAATCCTGTTTTTGGCCCTAAAATCCCGTTTTTACCGAAAATCCGTGTTTTTGGCGCAAAAATCCAGTTTTTATGTTTTGCTGTTTATTCAGTTTTTGTTTTTAATCTCGGCCTTTTTTTTTTGTTGTTGTTTTCCCCCCATCGGCCTCTAGCCAAGATGAATGGAGCAGCGCCTTGGAGTGCGTCGTCGTCGTCGAAGAACTGTGCAAGGAGTTGGCCGCAATAGCGTACGTCAAACAGAGGCACGCCTCCTCAACATCGCCAACCACCCAGTCATCATAGCCAATCGGTCTGCATTTCAGTTTATTTTATACCCTAATAATAATTCAATAATAGTTCAATATTAGAAACGAAAAAAAAGAAATTGGTTGGGACGACGATACAAATAATGAAATTGACGGTTGGCCGGCTGCCGCACAAAAGTTACCAGAAACAGTTTTCTTGGTTTTCTCTCAGCTGTAACAATTCTCCTCTTTTCAACCCGGTTTCAATAGAAAAGTAACTTTTTATTAGCGATAATTACCTTTTCCTTCGGAAGCCTTTGCCAATACAGCCTTACATCTTTCCGCCTCCGTTAGTTACCGAATCGGTATCAGATTTTTTAACCCGGGATAAGTAACAGTGTTTTAAGTTTTTTTTTCCAATCATATCATCATTTACCCCTCTTTTATTGTGGAATCGATCGGTGTATCCGTAGAGTGCGTTTTTAGTGGGGTGAAACGGTTTTAAGCCCAAAAATGCGGTTTTTTTCGGTGACGTAAAATGGGCCCAAAAATGCGGTTCGGTGACGTAAAATGGGCCCAAAAATGCGGTTCGGTGACGTAAAATGGGCCCAAAATGCGGTTTTAGGCTCAAAAGGCGTTTTTAGTCGCGAAATGGGCCCAAAATGAGGTTTTCAGGGACGTAAAATGGGCCCAAAATGCGGTTTTAGGCTCAAAAGGCGTTTTTAGTCGCGAAATGGGCCCAAAATGAGGTTTTCAGGCGCTAAATCGGCCCAAATAATGCGGTTTTAAGCCCTAAAATGCGGTTTTTCGGCCCTAAAATGCGATATTTCCGCCCAAAAGTACGGTTTGATGGCGCAAAATGGGCCCAAAAATGCGCTTTTAGGCTCAAAAAGGCGTTTTTTAGTCGCGAAATGGGCCCAAAAATGAGGTTTTCAGGCGCTAAATCGGCCCAATAATGCGGTTTTGAAACCCAAAAATGAGGTTTTTCGACCCAAAAATGCGGTATTTACGCCTAAATCGGCCCAAAAATGCGATATTTACGCCAAAATGGGCCCAAAAATGCGGTTTTAAGGCGCAAAATGGGCCCAATAATGCAGTTTTAGGCTCAAAATCGGCGTTTTTTATTCGCAAAATGGGCCCAAAAATGCTGTATTCACGCCCAAATCGGCCCAAAAATGCGGTCTGGTGGCGCAAAATGGGCCCGAAAATGCGGTTTTTAGGCTCAAAATGGGCCCAAAAAGGCGTTTTTTGATCCGCGGCCAGCCGCCCGACCGTCATTCGCCACCGAATAGGTGAAATATCCTATAAATAATAGTTTTTACGATTCGTTTCCGGCGTTTACGTTAAAACTGAAAATTATCCGCCACGCCTTTTGGGTGTAAACGCAGCGGAGCCCTTCGAAGGGTCAAAAAAAGAGAATAAAATCAAAAACTGCCCTCTGAGGTTTTCGGTTCCGGTCCCTTTGTGTTCAGGTTACACAATTGGAATTGAAAGGGGCCTTTATTATTATTATTTATTATTAGATAAATATATTAATATATTGCCATGCGTGTTCACGTCACGTCAGTGCAGGTGATGTGGGCAGAAAAGTATTTTTTTGAAAAAGAAAATTGCTAAAATTTTGTAAATATTTTAGAGAGCCGGGGGCCGCTCAAAATTTCCGACTGCAGCTGGCCTGTAGTTAAGTTCTCTAAAGGGGAACAAAATACACAAAAAGAGTGTTTTAAAACATTTTTCGACATACGGCGCCCCCGGCCCCCCCCACGTGGTGCTGTAAATCGTTTTAAATATAAAATTTAGTCCATAAAATCCCCCCTCCGACTGTACTTAGTTACTGTATTATGTTACGCCAATTAACACAATTGATTAGTTATTATTAGGGGGGAAAAAAGTTTAAAATATATATATATATATATATATATATATATATATATATATCGTCCCCATGCGTATTTTCGAGCCTGTACAGCTTTTAATTATACTGAAGTAGACTCTCGATTGAAACTTATTTGTATCCACAGGTTTAACGTCGTTTCTTTTTCTGTGTCCTTGCAAAATTTAATAAATAAAAATGAAAAAATAAAAAAAATGTTACTTTTCCGTTAGCCGTCAGCGGGGCCAAAAATGAGGTTTTCAGGCGCTGAATCGACCCAAAAATGCAGTTTTTAAGCCCAAAAATGCTGTATTTACGCCCAGATAGGCCCAAAATTTCGATATTTACGCCCAAAAATGCGGTGTGATGTGCCGCCAAAACGGCCCAAAAAGGCGTTTTATAGTCGCAAAATGGGCCCAAAAAGGGGGTTTTCAAGCGTTGAATCGGCCCGAAAAATTCAGTTTTTAAGCCCAAAAATGAGGTTTTTCAGCCCAAAAATGCGATATTTACCCCCAAAAGTGAGGTTTTCAGGCGCTGAATCGGCCAGAAAATTCAGTTTTTAAGCCCAAAAGTGAGGTTTTTCAGCCCAAAAATGCCTTTTGATGACGTAAAATGGGCCCGAAAATACGGTTTTAGGCGCAAAATGGTCCCAAAAAGACGTTTTTAGCCCCAAAATGAGGTTTTCATTCGCTAAATAGGCCCGAAAGTTCAGTTTTTAAGCCCACAAAAATGCGGTTTTTGGGCCCAAAAATGCGGTTTTAGGCGCAAAGCCAGCCCAAAAATGCGGTCTTTAGGCGCAAAATGGGCCCAAAATGTGGTTTCGGGCTCAAAATCAAAAAGGCGTTTTTAGTGGCAAGATGGGCCCAAAATGCGGTTTTCGGCTCAAAATGCGATATTTCGGCCCCAAAAATGCGGTTTGATGACGTAAAATGGGCACAATAATGCGGTTTTAGCTAAGAAGGCGTTTTTAGTCGCAAATGGGCCCAAAAATGTGGTTTTCAGGCGCAGAATCGGCCCGAAAATTCAGTTTTGAGCCCAAAAATGCGATATTTCCGCCCAAAATGCGGTTTGATGACGTAAAATGGGCCGACCAAAAATGCGGTTTTAGGCGCAAAGCCAGCCCAAAAATGCAGTTTTTAGGCTCAAAATGGGCCCAAAAATGCCTTTTCTTTTTACATAAATTACTGCAATAAATTCTCCGCCTCCGGCTAACGGAAAAGTAGCAAAAAAAAAAGAAAAAGAAAAATGAAAAATGTTCTACATTCCCTTATAAGGTTGTTGTACAGCAGAACGGTGTGTAAATTTGTGTTGCCAGTTACCATTAATATTGTGTATTGATTTTTTGTGAAAATTGTAATTATTTGTGTTCACCGTCGTCCTCCCCTCCCTTTTATTCACCCATTTATTGGTAAATAAAATGAGTCGACTTTTGAATGTTTCGATATTCCATTTCTTCACCTTCTTCCCATTAAAAGTTGTACGTGCTTTGTATATACTATTATAATATATTTGTAGTGTTTTTAGCGCCCTTTTAAAAAAGATATTTGCAAAAAAAAAGAAAAAAACCCTAAATCTCTCCAAAAAAAATTCCCGTCAGGGCGGTGAGAGCATTCAATGTAAGAAAAAAAAAAACTTAAAAACGCGGGTTTTTGGCGCAAAATCGGCCGAAAAATTCAGTTTTCAAACCCAAAAATGCGGTATTTACGCCCAAATCGACCGGAAAATGCGATATTTAAGCCCAAAAATGCGGTTTGATGGCGTAAAATGGGCCCAAAAATGCGGTTTTTAGGCGCAAAATGGTTCAAAAATGCGGTTTTAGGCTCAAAATCGGCGTTTTTTAGTCGCAAAATGGGCCTAGAAATGCGGTTTTCAGGCGCAAAATCGGCCCAAAAATGCGGTTTTTAAGCCCAAAAATAAGGTTTTTAAGCCCAAAAATGCGGTTTTAAGCCCAAAAATCGGCCCAAAATGCGGTTTTAAGCCCAAAAATAAGGTTTTTCGGCCAGAAAATGCGGTATTTACGCCCAAATCGGCCAGAAAATGCGGTATTTACGCCCAAATCGGCCGGAAAATGTGATATTTACGCACAAAAATGCGGTTTGATGGCGCAAAATGGGCCCAAAAATGCGGTTTTAAGCAGCCAAAATGCGGTTTTAGGCAAAATCGGCCAAAATGCGGTTTTAGGCGCAAAATGGGCCCAAAATGCGGTTTTAGCCCAAAATGCGGTTTTAAGCCCAAAAAGTTTTGCCCAAAATGCGGTTTTACGCCCAAAAATGCGGTTTTTGCCCAAAATGCGGTTTTTAGCCCAAAAATGCGGTTTTAGGCGCAAAATGGGCCCAAAATGCGGTTTTAGGCGCAAAATCGGCCCAAAATGCCGTTTTAAGCCCAAAAATTAGGTTTTTCGGCCAGAAAAGTGCGTTTTTTACGCCCAAATCGGCCGGAAAATGCGATATTTACGCCCAAAATGCGGTTTTATGGCGCAAAATGCGTTTTGGGCCCAAAATGCGGTTTTAGGCGCAAAAGGCGTTTTTAGTCGCAAAATGGGCCTAAAAAATTTTTTAGGCGCAAAATGGGCCCAAAATGCCGTTTTAGGCAAATCGGACCAAAATGCGATATTTACGCCCAAAAATGCGGTTTGAAAAAACCAAAATGCAAAATACGGTTTTCAGGCGCAAAATGGGCCCAAAAATGCGGTTTTTAGGCGCTAAATCGGCCCAAAAATGCCGTTTTTAAGCCCAAAAATGAGGTTTTTCGGCCAGAAAATGCGGTATTTACGCCCAAATCGGCCGGAAAATGCGATATTTACGCCCAAAAATGCGGTTTTTAGGCGCTAAATCAGCCCAAAAATGCGGTTTTTAGGCTCAAAAAGTCGTTTTTTAGTCGCAAAATGGGCCTAAAAATGATTTTTTCAGGCGCAAAATGGGCCCAAAAATGCCGTTTTTAGGTCCAAAAATGCAATATTTACGCCCAAATCGGACCAAAAATGCGATATTTAGGCCCAAAAATGCGGTTTGAAGGCGCAAAATGGGCCCAAAAATGCTGTTTTAGGTGCAAAAATACGGTTTTTAGGCGCTAAATCGGCCCAAAAATGCCGTTTTTAAGCCCAAAAATGAGGTTTTTCGGCCAGAAAATGCGGTATTTACGCCCAAATCGGCCGAAAAATGCGATATTTACGCCCAAAAATGCGGTTTGATGGCGCGAAATGGGCCCAAAAATGCGGTTTTTAGGCGCAAAAAGCCCAAAATGCGGTTTTTCCAAAAAGGCCTAAAATGCGGTTTTTCAGCCAAAAATGGGCCCAAAATACGCCTAAAATGCGGTTTTAATGGGCCAAAAAATGCAATATTTACGCCCAAATCGGACCAAAAATGCGATATTTACGCCCAAAAAAATGCGGTTTTTATGCCCAAACGGGGCCTCAAAAAATGCGGTTATATACCCAAAATAGGCCCAAAAATGCGGTTTTTAGCGCCAAATCGGCCCAAAATGCGGTTTTTTCGGCCCAAAAAATACGGTTTTAAAAATGGGCCCAAAAATTTTTTAAAATGGGCCCAAATATGAAACCTAAATTTTCGATTTCCGATTTTGGGCAAGTGTAGCTCACATTAATACATTCGGTGCAATATGGGGCCGATATCTGAAAATTTTCGAAAAACCTAAATTTTCGATTTCCGACCCCTCCTTTTAGGGGCAAGTGTAGCTCACATTAATACACTTGTGGGTGCAATATGGGGCCGATATCTGAAAATTTTCGAAAAACATAAATTTTCGATTTCCGACCCCTCCTTTTAGGGGCAAGTGTAGCTCACATTAATACACTTGTGGGTGCAATATGGGGCCGATATCTGAAAATTTTCGAAAAACCTAAATTTTCGATTTCCGACCCCTCCTTTTAGGGGCAAGTGTAGCTCACATTAATACACTTGTGGGTGCAATATGGGGCCGATATCTGAAAATTTTCGAAAACCTAAATTTTCGATTTCCGACCCCTCCTTTTAGGGGCAAGTGTAGCTCACATTAATACACTTGTGGGTGCAATATGGGGCCGATATCTGAAAATTTTCGAAAACCTAAATTTTCGATTTCCGACCCTCCTTTTAGGGGCAAGTGTAGCTCACATTAATACACTTGTGGGTGCAATATGGGGCCGATATCTGAAAATTTTCGAAAACCTAAATTTTCGATTTCCGACCCCTCCTTTTAGGGGCAAGTGTAGCTCACATTAATACACTTGTGGGTGCAATATGGGGCCGATATCTGAAAATTTTCGAAAACCTAAATTTTCGATTTCCGACCCCTCCTTTTAGGGGCAAGTGTAGCTCACATTAATACACTTGTGGGTGCAATATGGGGCCGATATCTGAAAATTTTCAAAAAACATAAATTTTCGATTTCCGACCCCTCCTTTTAGGGGCAAGTGTAGCTCACATTAATACACTTGTGGGTGCAATATGGGGCCGATATCTGAAAATTTTCGAAAAACCTAAATTTTCGATTTCCGACCCCTCCTTTTAGGGGCAAGTGTAGCTCACATTAATACACTTGTGGGTGCAATATGGGGCCGATATCTGAAAATTTTCGAAAAACCTAAATTTTCGATTTCCGACCCCTCCTTTTAGGGGCAAGTGTAGCTCACATTAATACACTTGTGGGTGCAATATGGGGCCGATATCTGATAATTTTCGAAAAACCAAATTTTTCGATTTCCGACCCCTCCTTTTAGGGGCAAGTGTAGCTCACATTAATACACTTGTGGGTGCAATATGGGGCCGATATCTGAAAATTTTCGAAAAACCTAAATTTTCGATTTTCGACCCCTCCTTTTAGGGGCAAGTGTAGCTCACATTAATACACTTGTGGGTGTAATATGGGGCCGATATCTGAAAATTTTCGAAAAACCTAAATTTTCGATTTCCGACCCCTCCTTTTAGGGGCAAGTGTAGCTCACATTAATACACTTGTGGGTGCAATATGGGGCCGATATCTGAAAATTTTCGAAAAACCTAAATTTTCGATTTCCGACCCTCCTTTTAGGGCAAGTGTAGCTCACATTAATACACTTGTGCAATATGGGGCCGATATCTGAAAATTTTCGAAAACCTAAATTTTCGATTTCCGACCCTCCTTTTAGGGCAAGTGTAGCTCACATTAATACACTTGTGCAATATGGGGCCGATATCTGAAAATTTTCGAAAACCTAAATTTTCGATTTCCGACCCCTCCTTTTAGGGGCAAGTGTAGCTCACATTAATACACTTGTGGGTGCAATATGGGGCCGATATCTGAAAATTTTCGAAAAACCTAAATTTTCGATTTCCGACCCCTCCTTTTAGGGGCAAGTGTAGCTCACATTAATACACTTGTGGGTGCAATATGGGGCCGATATCTGAAAATTTTCGAAAACCTAAATTTTCGATTTCGACCCTCCTTTAGGGGCAAGTGTAGCTCACATTAATACACTTGTGGGTGCAATATGGGGTATTGATCTGAAAATTTTCGAAAACCTAAATTTTCGATTTTGACCCTCCTTTTAGGGGCAAGTGTAGCTCACATTAATACACTTGTGGGTGCAATATGGGGCCGATATCTGAAAATTTTCGAAAACCTAAATTTTCGATTTCCGACCCTCCTTTTAGGGGCAAGTGTAGCTCACATTAATACACTTGTGGGTGCAATATGGGGCCGATATCTGAAAATTTTCGAAAACTAAATTTCAATTTTCGATTTCCGACCCTCCTTTTAGGGCAAGTGTAGCTCACATTAATGGGACACTTGTGGGTGGAATATGGGATCGATCTGAAAATTTTCGAAAACTTTATCGACCCTCCTTTAGGGGCAAGTGTAGCTCACATTAAATACACTTGTGGGTTGCGTAATATGGGGGCCGATATCTGAAAATTTTCGAAAAACCTAAATTTTCGATTTTCAACCCTCCTTTTAGGGGCAAGTGTAAGCTCACATTAATACACTTGTGGGTGCAATATGGGGGATATCTGAAAATTTTCGAAAACCTAAATTTTCGATTTTCAGACCCCTCCGTTTTTAGGGGCAAGTGTGTAGCTCACATTAAATACACTTGTGGGTGAATATGGGCCGATCTGAAAATTTTCGAAAACCTAAATTTTCGATTTCCAACCCGCATTTTAGGGGGGCAAGGTGTAGCTCATTTTGGCGCCACTTACCGACACTTTGGGTGGAATATGGGATCGATCGAGAAAATTTTCGAAAAACCTAAATTTTACCGATTTTCGGCCCAGGGGCAAATGCAAGTCAGTTTGTAGTGCAATATCATCCCAAAATTTTCGATTTTCAACCCAAAATGCCGTTTTAGGGGCAAAATGCGGTTTATGCCCAAAATGGCTTTTGGCGCAATCGGCCCTAAAATGCGGTTTTGGGCCAAATTTTCTTAAAATTTTTTAGGCCCAAAATGGCCCCTCTAAAATGCGGTTTTTAGGCCCAAAATGGCCTAAAATGCGGTTTAGGCCCAAAATAGCCCCAAAATGCTGTTTTTATGCCCAAAAATGTGGTTTCTAGGGCGCAAAATGGGCCCAAAAAATTCAGGAAGGAAATGCTGGATCTTAGGCCAAAATGGTGTTTTTATGCCAAAATAGGGCAGGCCCAAAATGCGTTTTAGGCCGAAAAATGCTTTTTATGCCAAAATAGGCCTAAAAATGCGGTTTTTACGCGCAAAATGCCTCGAAAATGTGGTTTTCAGGTGCAAAATGGGCCCAAAATGCGGTTATTTGAAAATGCGGTTTCAGGTGCAAATCGGCCCTAAAAATGTGGTTTTAGGAGCAAATCGGCCAAAAATGCGGTTTTAAGGCGCAAAATGGGCCTAAAAATGCTGGCTTTTAGGATGAAAATTGACCCAAAAATGCGGTATTTAGGCGCGAAATTGGCCTGAAAATGTTGAAATTGGCGAAATTAATGCTAAAATAAGGGTTTTACAATATACGGGTTAAGAATGCGAAATTCAGGCTAAAATACGCGCTTAGAAGGCGAAATTGGGTCTAAAATACGGGCTATAAAAGGAGATTTAGTCTAAATTACGGTTTAGAAAGCGAAATTTAAGCTGAAATATAGTTTAGAAAGCAAAATTAGGGCTACAAAACGTGCTATTATAAAGGAGATTTAGGCTAAAATAAAGGGCTTAGAATTCGAAATTTAAAATGCGAAATTGTGCCTAAAAACGGGTTTATAAATGGAGATTTAGTCTAAAATACGGTTTAGAAAGCGAAAATTTAAGCTAAAATGCAGTTTAAAAGGTGAAATTGGAGCTGAAACGGGGGTTATAAAAAGAGATTTAGGCTAAAATTCTGATTCACGCTGAAAGCTGTTATTCAATTTTGAGTTTTCTGCAAGTTTATTAGGTTTTTCGCAATATCAGAATACGTACTTTTCATAATCGTAGTAGACAATATTAACCGATTTAAACATCAGATATAGTCTTAATTGATTTTCGTTATCCTAAAATCAATATTTCGCTCCAACGTCAAAGGTGCCATGAAATATTTTAAAATGTATTTCAGCCGTTAATTTTGTTACACTACGAAATGAGACCTATCTAATGTTTTTTTTATATATATATTCAATAACAAACATATATTAATGTAAAGCTATAATTTTGTAGTATAAAATATAAAAAAAAAATTTTAAATAAACAATACACCAATTTTCAAGTTACAATCGCAAAAAATAAATAAAGAATAAATAACGCATTTTTTTTTTGTCGCCGATGAAATTTCGTTTCATATATATGTGTATATATTTCACTTATATAAAAATAATAAACAGTACCGGAATGAAAAAAAAAAAAAAAAACATTATATTAGGTGTACCCAAAAGTGATCGACAATTTGATTAAGACGTATTTCGGTCTTGAGGAGTTTTCCTCAAGAGGAAATTTGACGGAAAAGTGGAGAGTTTCGATAATATCGGTGAATATTAATATATAAAATGAATTCCAAAAGTCAAAATTGAATTTACTTTTTTTTAATATATATGTGTGTGTGTGTGTATATATATATATATATATATGAAGATATATATATATATATATATATATATATAATATATCATATATATATATTGTTTATATATATATATATATATATATATATATATATATATATATACCCCATAATAGATATATATCCGCCATATACCACGCTCACTGTGAAATTGTCTAGCTTAACTGACGGCATAAGTTGAAATATGGTCTGTATGTAAAAATTTTCTACACATACGGTGATATTCGTGCCATCCACAACGGGTTAATTGTAAAATATTTTTGAAATTTTGCTCGTATAATAATTTTTATATAAATTTTCAACTTATATAATAAATGACGAAAGTTGAGAAATAAAATTCCCATTTTAAATTATGTATCAATTTTTAGATCGGTATATTTTTGTTTCTGTACACGTATATAGATATACCGTATTTTATACTATATTGATATATATATATATATATATATATATATATATATATATATATATATATATATTAGAGGGTACCCAAAAAGTAATCAACATTTTGACTTTGGAATTAATTTTATTCCACTAAAAAGAAACTTTCAATTATTAATCTACCAAATATTCAATATTATCGGATTTACTCTCCGCCGCTATATATATATTTTGGCAGTTTGATGTTTTTTTTGGCATGTTTACTACTGGTATTCCAACCCTTCGTCGCGTTAATTGTAAAATAATTTTAAAAATAAACTAATATTGAAATTGTATGTCAGAGACTCACAGTTGTACGCTCAGAGAAATGTGAGAAATGAAACAATTTCGAGCCGCTCGCCGGTGTAAATTCTCGCTTCGGGAAAAACTATCTATCTATCCGAGATCCTCCTTGGTAATGGGCTGATCTTGGGCCAGACGGCGGGCCGCCCTCGTGCCCACTATCCGCGACAAGTGTCGGGCGACAGTCCTCTCGGATGGGCGACTTTGATCTTGATTCGGCTGTGATCGGCTGCCCTCGCCAATATCCCGACCAGACTCTGACCAGAGTTTGGCGACGCCGCCTCGCACTCTCGACCGAGCCGGGCGATTTCCGAGCGGCGATGGCACGGCGCCGGATCTCCTCGACCATACGCCTCAGCTCGTCGGGCTCCAGCGAACACGCCGTGGGTCGCATCTTCATCGATTTGTCCAACGTTACGTGCGTTCGATTATCTGAGTTAATCACAAATTAAATTTGAAAGGAACAATACAGAAGATAGCGCTGAATTTTATTAAAAATTGTGGGTGGAATATGGGATCGATTTGGGAAAATTTTCGAAAAACCTAAATTTTCGATTTTCAACCCGCCTTTTAAGGGGCAAGTGTAACTCACTTTTGTACACTTGTGGGTGGAATATGGGATCGATTTGAGAAAATTTTCGAAAAACCTAAATTTTCGATTTTCAACCCGCCTTTTAAGGGGCAAGTGTAACTCACTTTTGTACACTTGTGGGTGGAATATGGGATCGATGTGAGGAAATTTTCGAAAAACTTAAATTTTCAATTTTCAACCCGCCGTTTCAGGGGCAAGTGTAACTCACTTAACCCTCAAACCCCCAAAAATGGGGTTTTCAGGCACAATATCGGCCCAAAAATGCGGTTTATTGGCCCAAAAATGTGATTTTCAGGCGCATAATCGGGCCAAAAATTCTGTTTTCATGAAAGAAATGAGGTTTTTATGCCGAAAATCGGCCCAAAAATGTGGTATTTAAACCCCACGAATGCGGTTTTTAAGGCGCAAAATGACCCAACAAAAATGTGGTTTTCGAGTTTTTATATAACTCGATTATTGTATTCAACAAATTAACACGAGGAATGAAAGGAACGGTACAGAAGATAGCGCTGAATTTTATTAAAAATTCAAACATATATATATATATATATATATATATATATATATATATATATATATATATATATATATATATATATATATATTAGGTGACCCAAAAGTAATCAACAATTTGATAAGATGTATTTTGGTCTTGAGGAGTTCTTATCGGTGAATATATAGTAGATTAATAATTACAGTTTCTTTTTCAGTAAAATAAAATGAATTTCAAAGTCAAAATGTCGATTACTTCGGGTACCCCTAATATGTATAGATATATATCGAAAAACAATTTTAAAATCATCGAATAAAATGCCAACTAATTTCAAACACATTTATCGAAATTGTTATTTTTATATTGGACATTTTATCGAATTAACAGCAAGGAATGAAAGGAAATATCGAAAATTACAAAAGGTAGTATTGAACGAGTGTAATACAAAATCCAAATTAAAGTAACAATTTTCGATTAAATATCTTCTAATATCACAAATGAAAGGAAACATTTAAGGTTGAAAAACGTGGTATTGAAAAAAGCGAAGAAAATAATTCAAAATGATAGACTAAATACCTTCTAATTTCAAACACTTTTATCAAAATTTCTTGTTTTTATATTGAGATTTTATCAAATTATTACATTAACAACAATTAACTGCAAGGAATAAAAGTTAGAAAAGAGTATTGAATGAGGATAATACATTATTTCAATAAATTTTATTAATGATTATCAGTCGTTATTATGTATCTGCTAACGAGCGAGTGCACCGATGGCTACAAAGATATTATTGAACGGAGAAAATGGCAAATCCGAATTTGAAAAACAGTTCAAAATTACGGAATAAAGGACCTTCTCTAATTATAATTAATTTATTGAAAATTATGTTTTTATATCGGCGATTTCATCGTATTATTATTACATTAATAGCAATAATATCGCAAATGAATGGTAACATCGAAGGTTAGAGAATGCGGTATCGAAAAAAGGCGAAGAAAACAATTTTGAAATTAATAGACCTTCAAAAGTGACGGTGACACAGCGCTACTGAAGACGGCGAGCGGCCAAAACCGGTCTAGTGAAAGACGAAATCTACAAATTTCGTATTGAGGAAAATTGTTTTCAGCGCGAATACCGAAGTGTACCGCGAACTGTATGTATTAGGTGCCCAAAAGTAATCAATATTTTGACTTTGGAATTCATTTTATTTCATTAAAAAAGCAACTTTAATTATTAATCTACTATATATATTCACCGATGTTATCGACAACTCTCCGCCGCCACATTTCCGGCAAATTTTCGATTTCCCCCTCTTGAGGAACTGCTCAAGATCGAAATACATCTTATCAACGGGCTAATAATAAATTGATCGCAGAGCGTGCCGATTACCTACTTTGGCGCCGATCGCGACAGCCGCCACGCTGACGCCGATGCCCAATTCGTGGCCCGAATAGCCGATATGGACATCCGGAAAATTGGCCCTGTAGGCGTTGAGCACCCGAAGGTCGATCTGTTCGGGCGGTGGCGGATAGGCGGAGACGCAGTGGAGCAGCGCGAACCTCCCGTGCACCGCGGAGACCGTCTCGTAGATCCTGCGTACGTCCTCCATGTCGGACATACCTGCAACGGACAAAAAAAAACTGTTTATTTCTATTCCGGCATCGTTCGAATAAATATATATATATATATATACTAGGTGTACAACGTTCTGCCTCTATCCCACAACATACCTCCACCGTCCTAGAACCGTTCCGGTCGTCACGAAGCATCATTTTTCACCGACGTATCCGTCGTCCCAATCCCGGCGGTACAAACGCTACTAGTAAGTAGCAAGGGATAGTAACAGTGTAGTAGCAGAGGATAGTAATCCTCCGCCGTTCCCCACAGACGACCGAAAAAGGTACCGTGACCGGGCGACCTAAACTTTTTCAGAAAAAGAATATAATAAAAAATAAAAAATCTGGCTTCTCCTCCACTGTGTGTGTGTGTGTGTGTGGTCGGTCGGTTACTTGTATCAATGTGACATTGCACTTTACAGTTGCAACAATTAGAGAGAGAGAGAGAGAGGAGAGAGAGAGAGGAGAGGAGAGAGGAGAGAGAGAGAGAGAGAGAGAGAGAGAGAGAGAGAGAGAGAGAGAGAGAGAGAGAGAGAGAGGAGGAGGAGAGAGAGAGAGAGAGGAGAGAGAGAGAGGAGAGAGAGAGAGAGAGAGAGAGAGAAAATATCCTATCACTACAACCTACAAAAATCGCCTGAATGATTCAAACAACGTTCAAAAGACGGAGGATTAACGAAATTAACGCAATATTCGGATTTGCCACCAGATTCATGCTGTAAAGTCGGTAAACCCTATTGCAAAGAAAAAAAAACCATTCGATAGTTTACGGTCGGCGGACAAATGGAGCGTTACACGATTGAACGTGTTTTCTTTTTGTCGGACAAAATATTTCAAAAATAACGAAAGCGACGAAGAGATCAATAGAAAAATTCGGGGCAAGCCGTTCGAAATAATCAATATCAATATCACAGACGAGTAGATGAGGATTTTTCGCAACGAAATCATTTTTTAGCGCGTTATTTTCACCGCCTTTTGATGGCGACGACTCAATTCGTACTGACCCTAAACACTGTCGGCTGTCGAATGGTTTCTCTTTCGAAACGGTTTTGCCGACTTTTACTGCAAGAAAACGGTGGCGAATTCGAATTTCGGTTGTTAATTTCTGGGCACACCGAATTCCTAAAACAAAATCGTTATCGCGCAATTTCATAAATTGTCGGTATAAAAAAATATATAATAAATAAATAACCTGTTGAGATGACGAGCGGCCTATTCTTTCCGGCGGCCTTCTCCAAAAGTATCTGATTGTCGGCGTCGCCCGAACCGATTTTGATGAATGGCACTCCGATCGAATCGAGAAAATCCAGCGAGACCTGTCGAATTAATGCCGAAAACAAATCGTTAGTCGTTCGATCCGAAAGATGAAATGAATACTGAATGCGGGAATAAACTTGCGAAATCTACGCTAAAAACGGGTTATTTAGGCTATAATAACGAGACGGGTAAATAGGGTGAAATACATACTGTGATCGGAACGCTAAATCGGAGTATAACCGGGGTATCACTCTTATATATATATTTTATATAAATTCTATCGTCACTTAGCCGGTGACAAGTCGGTTCTGTTTACGGAAACGTTTGCTCGTTCATCACTATATACTGAACCCCGATGACGGAAATATAGTACTATGAGTTCGAAATACGAAAAGTTCATTGTAGGTTCGTGATGTTTCTGTCTCTCCTCTCTCGCTGACGGTTTGGTCTTTTGCTAGACCGGGGGGGGGTTTCGGCCGCTCGCCATCTTCAGTAGCGCTCTGTGTTACACTGTCACTGTTGTGGCACTTTGAACGCACAGTACAGTGTGAAAGTGACAGTGCAGTGCAGTGCAGTGAGAGGATGCCCAAAAACATCCAAAGTGCCACACAGCAGTGACAGTGACTAACACAGTGCTACTGAAGATGGGAGCAGCGAAAACCGGTCTAGCAAAGACCAAACCGGCAGCGAGAGGAGAGACAGAAACATCACGAACCTACCCAGTATTACAACCCCTCGCAGACCACAAAACAGGTATATCAGAAAAGTTCATTCTTACGTCAACGATCTTTAATAATTTAATTAACGAGTCGCCGTAAATGAAGGCTACAGCCATCCGATATTTGACGGCTATAGCCGTCAACATTTTAATCGATAAATAAAGAACTTTAGCCGCCGACAGTTTTCACTTCCGAATATACAAGTTAAAATCGATTTCATCTGGCAGCCGTAAACAATTGAAAAAAAAATTGTGGCACGGGTTAAAGGGAAATGAAATGAAACTAATAACTAATTTCATATACCTGTTTTGTGGTCTGCGAGGGTTGGAATACTGTAGAGGTTCGTGATGTTTCTGTCTCTCTCGCTGACGGTTTGGTCTTTTGCTGGGTTTCGCCGCCATCTTCAGTAGCGCCTGTGTTAGTCATGTACATGTGAAAGTGACAGTGCAGTGCAGCAGTGAGGATGCCCAAAAACATCCAAAGTGCCACAACAGTGACTGACAACACAGGGCGCTACTGAAGATGGCGAGCGGCCAAACACCGGTCTAGCAAAAGACCAAACCGTCAGCGAGAGGAGATAGAAACATGACGAACCTACAGGAAACTAATAACGTCGGGAGCTCGCTCGGATCTTTTCCGAATGCGGTAATAAACTTAACATTCATCAGGGCGGTAATTGAAGTGAGCTACTGAAGGTGGCGAACAGCCGAAATATAGCGAAATATCGCCGGAGAGAGAGAGTTTTTCGGCCCTTTAGTTGTCGTTCGGTTCTCTCTCGCGGTCTAGACACTTACCGGTTCGTCTTTTTAAACGGGATTTCGAATGAAATTTAGACTATACGTCGTACCGGATCCATCGCCGACGCCGTGAACAGTACGCCGATATCGGCGCTGTAACTCTGCAATTCAAGAAACTGCTGTTCGGTGAATTCCAAGTGGCGCTTGTGCTCGCCGTACGTCGCGCCCCAGGAGTGTACACTGTCGTAGGGACGGGCGAGGGCCGCCTTCGTGAATTTCTCCTCGAGACACGATTTCTGGAATTTGACGCAGTCGACCCCGCAATCCTGCAGCACAACAAAAATCGTATTTAGCGTTTTAACGTACCCGTGGTCGGAATAACGTAGGTTCCTGAATAGTGTTCAGGCGACCGAGAAAGTTGTTTCACTTCGAGAGACGTTTTCCGACACAGTTTGAATCCTGCACTTCAGTTCCTTGGTATCGGCACAATCGTCCAAAGCTCCCTTCTTCCTGTACCGGAAGCTGTACCCGATATGGTACAGCTTTCTTTGTACCTGTTATGGTTGTGAGCCCGTGACGCGTGCCCGGAATTAAAGAGCCTCTCCTCCCACCCTCAGGCTCTATTAATACCCTGGAACGCATCGATCCCCCTTTATCCGTCGCTTCCTACGGGACCCGTGATAACAGTAAAAACCAGATTTCCTGTGTTTCGTCTCCTCTGCCGGTTCGGTTTCGCCAGACCCCGGTTTTCGGCCAGTCGCCGTCTTCAGTAGTCACACTGTGCGTCACTTGTACTGCGCCAACTGTGACCAACAGTGGAGATGGCGAGCGGCCGAAAACCGGCGGTCTGGCGAAAGACCGAACCGGCAGCGAGACATGAGACACAGAAACACAACGAAACCGACTGTATTTCGTGTTATTTAAAATATTTTTCTATCTTTCCCACTTCTCGGGAGTCGTACATTGGGAATATTAGGAATCGAAAAACGATATAACTAACCTTCGAAATTCTTATGAGCTCCTTGGCAATGCCGACGTCGCCCTGGTGGTTCTGACCGATTTCGGCGATTATGAAACACGGACGATTCGTGCCAACGGATTTATCCGGTGAAATGTACAAATCGGGTATATCGGTCATGCTGAAACGGTAAATTTTTAAATACTGTAATTCGCTCACTTTCACATCGGCTAATCAACGCTTAATGCTAACTTAATGCTAGATAGAAGACAATTACAGCACCGGTTCTTTATTACCGGTATCGATTATAAAACAGATTTCGATAGAACAAAAATGCTGTCTAGAGGAAAATAACTACTATAACAGAGACATAAATTTGGTATTTTGGTTCCTATGGATGGGGATCAAATAATTTTGTACTTACTCAATTTTGAATTCAATACAAAAAATATATATATCTATTGATTATTGATGGCAGACACTTAACATAGGATAACCTAAGGAAACCTAACAATAACCTCTATATATATATATATATATATATATAAACGTTTCGTCAGTATAGTATAAAATGCGGTATATCTATATACGTGTACAGAAACAAAAATATACCGATCTAAAAAATTGATACATAATTTAAAATGTCCGGAATTTTCAATTCTCAACTTTCGGTCATTTATTGGCGGAAGTTGAAAAAAATTTATATAAAACCGAAAATTATAGAACGAAACGGCGGAAAAGTTGTGATAGAATTTTTATTGCGGGCTATAAAATATTTTTAACGGCCTTAAAAATAAATATTTTAACTTTTCGGCCTATATACCAATTTCAGATTGTATATCCGAGCGGATTAATATTATATATATATACATATTATCGGCGAATAAAAATAGAAATTCCAATAATTTTTATTGTTAACCGCGTTAAATTCGGTAATTATTAGAAATGAAATTTTTAATTGTTAAAATACGTTGTGGCCGCCAAGAAATGCCGGCCTTATATATAACGGTTTTTTTGAACTTTGAATCACTTTGTCCGTTGTCGCCAACTGGAAGCCATCGAAACTTTGTATCGTTCGGAACGTTTATTATTCTTTTGGGTGAGTAGATTTTAAATTTTTCTATATTTACGACTGTTTATCGGTTTTCAGAGTTTTTTTTTTCTCGTAATATCGGATTATTTATCCGAGTAAACTGAGTGGCCGAGAATTGGCGGGATTTGTCGGCATTTCCGTACTGCGTTCAGCTTGTGCGGTTGAACCTGAGAAATGGCCGAATTTCTGTCCGCCCGTGGATTCTACGGCGAATTGTACCGTCCCAATATAGGAAAATCGTCGGGCGGAATCGTCGGCGGCCCAGCGACTGTAATCGAGCCTTTCCACTCGAGTCTGACCTCTGGTCCGGACACCGGTTGGAAAATTTTCAGAAAGCAGGCCCAAGTATTGGATTTCGTCAATCGGAAAGGTATCGGTCTGATGCCGTTCGTCTTCGAGACGGCGTCGTCGTCCGGCCGGCTGTTCCTCGCCGCCCACCCGACCGTATTCTGGCACTACGATCGGCAGAGGCCGTCCTGCGACAGGTCGACCTACGAGATAATACGCCAACACTCCGTCTCCAAACTCTACTTCGATTTGGAATTCGATCGCGTTTCCAACCCGAACCGAGACGGCGACCGGATGGTCGAAACATTCGTAAGTATCGTTCTCCATTTCGTCAAGAAACAGTTCGGCTTCGACTGCGATTTGATCGATTTGGAATCGACGACCGAAACTAAATTCAGCCGCCATCTAATATTCGCGATGGCCGGTGGCGCCGTTTTCCTCGACAATTGTCATGTCGGCAATTTCGTAAAGTACATAGCGCACGAAATTAAGAATTCGGTCGCTAACTCAGTCTTCACGCCAGATTTGTCCGGCGCTCCGGTCACTATCGGCCGACTGTCGGAGCTGATGTGCGACGGCGGTGGAGGCTCGACGAGACTTTTCGTCGACGAAAGCGTCTACACGAAGAACAGGCATTTCAGACTGTACAAATCGACAAAGTACGGTAAAAATTCGAATTTGGTATTGGCGCGTCGGACCGATGAAGGCGGCGGCGAGCTGGAAATATTTTTGAAATCTCTGATAACGTACACGGACGGTGACGACGTTACCGTGCTCAGGTACGGCGTCGCGGAACCGCGCGCCGATCCTGTACCGTTCGCGAAATCGAACGACGTCCGTCCCGCCTCGACTTCGCCGACCGGTCCTTTCCCCGAAATAGAGACGTTTCTCGAACGCATCCTCTCGCCTGGCAGAATCTACAGGTGCGCCTATTTTCCGACGACGTCGACTCTGGTCTACGACATAGTCGGCAACCGGTACTGCGCCAGAATCGGACGACAGCACAAGAGCAACAACGTCAAGTACGTATGCGATCTGCGCAAATTGAACTACTATCAGAAATGCCACGATCCCGACTGTTCGGGCTACAGGTCGGAGCCGGTCACGTTTCCGGCCGACCTCTGTTTCATGTTCGCCGACGACAGCCAACTGTGTGCAGATATTGTCGACGGAATCGAAAGGGAAGCCGTCGGAACGTTGAACGCTTTCCCGTCTTTCGGCCTCACCGACAGCGAAATGCTGCGCGCCTACAACGATTTGAACATTGATTGAAATACCCAGTAGACGAGGTGCGACACACAACTATTAAAAAGTGTACGGAACAAATTATTATTCAATTTTTCTTGTGTAGCTATAAGCTTCGTATAAGTTAGCAGATAGCATAAGAGTTAACGTAGTAAACAGGGTAAGGTGTAACAAGTATAAGGGCGATAGACTTGACAGGTTCTTAAAAGAAAAACAGAGAATGAATTATTTTCAATTAAATAACGTAGCGAATTACAAACCTTTGCGAATTGCTGTGATTTAACCTGACATAACAGGAATATAACAGAACATAAAAGGAAAACCTTTTATATTTTCTTGTCATGTTAAGTTTGATTATATTTTTCTTGTTATTCCCCTTTATTCGCACATCCGTTTTTCGGTCTGTTATTCTAACAAAAAAAACAATGTTTACCATTCGATAGTCAATAAACGTAAATAAATATATATTTGTTGGAAAAAAAAAAACGAGTAATATTTGTAAATTGTATTAAACAGTAATATAGAAAAATATTTTTATTCCTACACCTTTATTTTTGAACGCCTTGTATATGCGGCTTGAATATAATGTCTAATTTCTATTTGAATAATTTAGTAGCGATGGAAGCTGAAAAACAAGACGAGAATATACCGACGGGAATCAATAATATGAAACAATCCAAGGAAATACAGATGATGAGAAATCCGCTCTCCGACTTCACTAACAAATCGGCAATCGCTGCGATTATCAATAAGGTGAGATTATTAGAATATTTTGTCGACAGTCTATTATTAACGCGATTCAATTATTTTCGGTTTGTTAAAAAATTAATTTTATAACAAATTTTCTCAAGGAGACAGAGTTTCCCCGCAATGCTATCGAACATTGTCACTGCAGTTTTCCTTCATTTCAGTCTAAATATTATAGGAAACGGGAAAAATCAATGCTGATAAATAAGTAATAATCGAACAAGATTCAAACTGATCTTTTCATTAATCAAGTTTATATTTGACGATTAAAAAAATATGTAAATAATTTAGCGAAAGCGTCGCTTAGGAAATTACCCATTTAAATTTTATTTAATTATTTATCCAGGTTTTTTTCACTACAAGTTGTGGAAATCGATGCCAATAAAGATACAATCAAATAACACTACCATTTTAATTATTTATAATATAAGATAGTTTTGTCTTATACCGATTAATTGTAGATAGTTCAAATTAAAATTATTGGAATCGTGGTCTTTTCGGTTTTATCTAACGACCGCTCAGTTGTCGACCCGTTATTAATAGTTAATTTTGAAATTAATTTCACTTCCTCGACAGGACCCGAAACAGTTTTAAAAAATGCATCGTTACATCCTGGCTTACATGGTACTTTGCCGTGTACATAAATTACATAAAAATGCATACATTGCATCCGCTTATTGAGACCTGGGATCAATTTTAGTGAAAAATCACAGATTTTTTGAAAAAAAAGGCCAAAAAAAATCAATTTGTTTTTAATGTAAAAAAAACACTTTAGAACATTGTCTTGGCAAAAAAAATTCCAAAATTAATGGAAATATTTATTTTTATTTCGGATTTTGATCCACATTTTAGAAAATAGCCGAATATAGCAATGTTACACGTACATCGACTTTTTAAATTTTCTTTTCTAATCGCTATTTCGCATTCGATCGTATTCCATTCGATATTGGTTATTTCGATAGAATTATTCGATAGAACGATTTTTTTTCTTCTTAGCTTTCGCATTGTTATTTTCAATTCTCGATTATAGTCGAGTGTGAAGAAAAGAAGTTATAAAAAAAATTATAAAAAATTGGTTAAAATAGTGGCCCACGGAGGTTATCGTTCGGGTATATTCGATATATCGATTTGTACGGGAGAATCGATGTCGACATCGCGTACCTTTATTAAGGCGTTCGACGGGGGTTGCGCTTTTTATTTTGACCGTTCTTTGTAATTAGGCGGGTTATTTTTTTTTTATTTTGTTAAAATTTACTGTAGAGAGGCCACTGAGGTTTATCGGGTGTTCGATATATCGATTTACATCGCGTACCTTTATTAAGACGTCCGAATTTTGACCGAATTAGGCGGTCACATCGCGTACCTTTATTAAGGAGTCCGACGGGAGTTGTGCTTTTTATTTTGACCGTTCCTTCGTAATTAGGCGGGTTATTATTTTTTTTGAGTCAGATTCCGAATAAGGTTAGTTTATTGTATTATTTTTATATATTCTTTCTTTCCCTTTACTAAAAAAAAAAAAATAACCCGTCGGACGCGCGATGTGAAAACGGCTGACGACAATCGAGATTCATCCGTATAAATCGATATATCGAATGCACCCGATAGACCTCAGTTGGCCTCTCTACGGTAAATTTTAACCGAAAAAAATTAAAAATAACCCGCCTAATTACAAAGGAACGGTGAAAATAAAAAGCACAACCCCAGTCGGACGTCTTAATAAAGGTACGCGATGTGAAAAACAACAACGGTTGACGACAATCGAGATTCACCCGTACGAATCGATATATCGAATACACCCGAACATTGGGAATTGGCCTATGACCTCCGTGGTTCACATATGACCCGGGATGAACCTGAATATTGCATTGTCATCGTGAGTTAGACGTGTATGCAAAATTTCATCCGAACATTGGGAAATGGGCGCGATGTGAAACTGAAATGGACGGACTGGTTAGTATTACTAACTCCCCCCCCCCTCCAAGGTGGCCGGTAGTATTACTAATTGGCGTTGTCTGGAATTGATCTGGAGTGGGGGTTGGGGGGGAGGGGAATGGGGCAGAGAGCCGGTGGCTCCATCTGCGCCAGGCTCCAACCTGTCGTCGTCGTCCTCCCTCCATCGCTGGAGTCGCTCCAGCCCCCTCCAGTAATATACCGTTCTTCGGCCGTTTTCGTCCACCACTACTCCAAGTCAGTGTTAGCCGCAGTTCGTCGGCCCATATCCTCCGGTAATCGGCGACGTTAATCCGCGTATCCCGGAGTCCTCCCCACGGTTCTCCAGTGATCGATAATAGTCGGAGGCGCCCCCTTCGTCGTTGTCATGAGTTGACCTTCCCCTCCTATTTACGTTCCTCTCTCCGTCCGTGTTTCGCGTATTTTAAAACCGTAATTTTTTTTTTGTTTTCGGCTCCTCTTCGACTCCACGAACGCTTTCCTGGTGAGTCTCTTCAACAGTTTTTTTTTTTTTATTTATAAATTTTATCCCCGAAAAATTGCCGCCTCCGCCCCTGTGACGTGCACGTACCTGCACGAGGACGGCCACGCACCGTTCAAAACCCTTTGCACTACGAGTGTTTTTCTCCCCCACCCTCCCCATTCATATATTATATGCAACCGATGGATGTATCCCTGAAGTATGATCGGGGGGAAAAAAAAAAATCTAACGGTTCTTTTGTATCGCTTGGAAATTCCAGGGCACAATTCCGGGTGAAATATCGAAATCCGCAGTGGATGGAATAAATTCATTTTCAGTCATAATAAGGTCATTTTCGGTCCGAATCCGCTCTGTCTCTTCTACTTTCGGATCTGGTCCAATATTGACTCTGTATCATTTACATTATGTTCAACCGTAAACTTCATATTCTAATTTGTCGCCACACCACTGTCGATATCGCTGTAATTTTCTTCTATCCGCCGTACCGCGGATACGGATACGAATCCGATGTATAAAAAACGGCGGATGAACTCGATTCCGAATAACAGGAATCGTTCGCGTCCGAGTGCGTAACGGAGTGGAAAAACTGAAAATAATTCGCATCGTCTCCGTAGCTGAGCCCACCGAAGGGTTGAAATTGTTTTCGAGCGAAAAAGTCCTGTTGTCGTACGCCTTTTAAAAATCTTTTTATTCTATATATTCGATTCTCGCCGTTCGGATAGTCTACCGGCTGTGGGAGAAACAAGTTAACGCCCCCCCCCCGAAATATGCGACCCGGTTCGAATCGACCCGCAAAATATAATGACACACGAGTAATGAAACATCGAAGGTTTACAAAGGGGCGAAGAAAGTGCAATTCAAATATTGGGACATTATCTTTCAATTCACCGACGCTATTATTGGTCTACAGTGGTTAAAATATGAGACAAATGAGTATTTTTTTCTAGAGATATACTGAAAATGGCATCAATCGCGGTACCGAATCTCAAGTCGAAACGTTTTCATCGCTATTAAGTTGAGAAAATGTTCGTTCCGCGGCGCATTGGTGAAAACAACGTTTTGCTGTTTCGTAACTTTCGCGAAGGAAGTTTCACTTCGATAAAAAATCAATATTCTTTCCCCGTTACCGACTCCGGGCCCTGAGGAAGCGGCAGATGGTCGAATTGGAGTATCTTTCATTTTTGTTTTTGGTTTTAAGAAAGCCATAGTATATCCCATTTTAAGCCATCTAAGATTCATTATATTGTCCCCCATTTATTCAGTAGCGATTCCCCCCCCTCGTTCTAAACTAAGGCCATGTACTAAGTCCCGTTAACAAGATTAGAAGGAATTACCGTGTCCTTTACATATTATGGATTCCGTCCGTGGGGGCATAATTATTACACCTGGAAGCTGAAAATCTGGAGTAAACTTGGGGGGGCTCTCTCTCTCTCCCCCCTAATTTTTGAATAATAGATCTAGAGATTGATCACATAGATCTAGAATGATCGCATTGCTTTTTTTAATTGATACGAAATATATTTGAATAGAATTAGGGAGGTACACTTGCGCGCGGTAATAGGTTTTCAACTGCGACCGGTGTCATATTGCAACCTTCTGTGCGCTCGAACGCATCGGTGGTTCACTGTTTCGAAATGCGTTGAGGAATCGGGCTTCCGATTAATTATCTTCTTATTCTTTACGATTGTTGCGATATTACTATTGAGATTAGAAATTAACGCAATCCTTATTTTCCTTCGAAATCGGTAAGTTTTTCAGAAAAAAATCGAGTTTTCTATAGAGCGTTAACGACGTCTGAAAAAGTAGGACAGTTAAGGTTAAACTGGTTCCGCTTTTGAACCGTACGAAACCTTCCTTAACGCCCAAACATCTGGTTGCGAATTTCGACATTTCTATCGTTATTTCGATACGGAACCAACTACAAATGTTTTCCTTTCTTTCATTCCTCGTTTAAAATTACATCGGGTAAAAGTTGAATTTCAAAATAATAATGATACGGTCGTAACTTCCTTTTTAACAGTAAGACCCAATAAGTGTATTAGATCCGATGACCGAAACCGATACGTTTCTCGATTTTTGTCTATTTTCGTGCGGGAGTTTTGGGAACGCGATAAATCTTGTATCAAATACACAACGGACGCGAGGTCGAGGGGGGGAAAGAACGCCAAGAGAACGCGTAACTAGGCAACAACACGGAAAACAGTTCAGGACGCTATTGAATTTCTAATAAAAGAATGCGATTGCATACAATTGCGATGCGTTTAAAACGCGAGAATCGTAATTCAAAGTTTTAAATCCGAGTTTGCAGAAATAACAATGGTTTATTGATATTTTTTATTATTTGATCCTTCCGGCGTTCCGCTCTCAAGACTGTCCGTTAACATTTTGTTCCGAATCGATCAATTTCTCCCTGAATCTTGAATAACGACTCGACGTGTTAACTATTAAATTATCGTATTGTTTTTTTTTTGTAGAATAAAAGAATATTATCATGTTCAATCACCGGTTTTTATTAGGGCTCAACTGGTTTTTTTTTTCTTATACGTCTTATATACATGATTCGCATCGAGTTGTTTTAATATGTGCGAAAAAAATGAAACTGTCTTTTTTGTAATAATTGAGCACTGATCTGATGCACATGTGTGCGATCTTGAAATCGAAATGAAATATTTCAGATTTGTTCAATATTAGGATTTTTCTTTTGTGGCATTATCAACGGTTTTTGTTTATTAGTTTTATATAAAATTGAATTTTTGTTCCCGAAAAATTACTGAACAGTTTACCGATAGTAATGTAAATCTTAATATGATTAAGTATTTTTTTTTTTTATTAAAGAAAAAGACATAAGGTGAATTTTTGTTTTCAGTTTTTAATCAGGTTAAACTGCATACTTTCTTTTGTGTAGGTGATTCGTGACAGGTGTTTTTTTTTCTTTTCTCAACCGTGTGATGAAAGAGAATTGTGACATATTCGAGTTGAAGTCCTTGAAACCTTACCGATTACCTTCTTTGTTCATTTGCCCTGTCTGTTCAGTGTCAGTGTTAGTGTTAGTGTGTGTGTGTGCGCCTGTTTTATCTTGCATTCGTGTGCAGTCATAGAACGTTGTTAGTATGAGGTCATCGTCAGTAGTCATCCGTCGTTTCCTAATTTGGAATTAAACCGTAAATTATGTGTTCCTTCTCCGACCGAGTCATCTCCTTAGCGTAAGTTTGTAATTTCTTTTTCTTTCCCTTTTCTATTTTTGTCTCCGTTATTAATTTTGTATCTAATATCGATTGTGTCATTTCTCAGTTTGGAATAAAATTGTAAATTAAGTGGTTCGTGTCTAACAAGTCGGGTCTTTTGCACAAGTTTGTATTTCATTTTTCTTCTATTCTATAGCACAAGTAATAACTTTTCATCCGTTATGCGCTCTCTATTTTCTAGTTTATTATATATATATATTGGTTATTAATTTTGTATCTATTACAAATCCTAATAACTGGTCTGTATCGATTCAGTCGTTAACTAATTTGAAATAAAATTGTAAATTAAGACGTTTATGTCTACCGAGTCATGTCCTTCGCACAACTTTCTATTTTCTTTTTCTTTAGCGCGACACGAGAGAACTTGTTAACCGTATTGTATCTATATTTTATTTTATATTTCTTTCATTAATTTTATATCTTTTACAAGTTGTAAGTAACTGGTCTATTATAATTCTTTATTGTTTTAAGGCATTGTGTTTTAGTTTTTCCACTTACTTTTTTTTAATATCTTTTACGACTTATAGTCATAAATCTTTTTGGTTTGTCTTCATTGGGTTATTGTGTTATCTTTGCTGGCCCCCTTATCTGAGTGTTCGAATAACTTTATGCCTTTATATATATATATATATATATATATATATATATATATATATATATGTTAATTTTGAGTTATGAATTCTGTTTTGAAAGGTTTTTGTCGTTGGGGCATCTGCGTTTAACCGAAAAAAAAAAATGTTAATTTCATGTGTTTCTGTCTCCTGTCCTGTGCTATTTTGACCTTTTGCTAGATCAGTCCCTGGCCGCTCGCCGTCTTCAGTAGCAAGGTGTTAGTCACTCTGTACTGCGCTATTCCTCCAACACCTAGTTGGCCACAAAAAAGGGGTATGTTAAACTTGAAAAAAAATTCCAATCGCAATTTCCGACTGTAGGAAAGCGGCTCTATAATGGGAATTTTCTTGTTTTTTAATTGGCATAAAAAAGTGGCACGCCCCAGAGTGAAGTTTCGTGCCAGAAGGCAATTTACACAACTGGATCCCAATCTCTCCGGTTAGGTTTGTTTACAGGATTAATTATGCTGGTCTGTTGATTGTTGTTAACGCCTCTATATTTATAGGGGTCGGGACTTTAATCGGACCGGATTTCTTCGGTCTATTCCTCCTGCTCTTCGCCGCCGATCCCAATTGGCCGCTCTGGTGGGAGGAGCATTACCGTTCCCGTGTCCTGTTCAGGCGGTGGGAAATCGATACGGCGTCTCCTCCACCGGGGGGGTGGGGGAATAATAACGTTCGATTGGGGGTTGGCGAGGGGGAGGGGTAGGAGCCGCGTGGGAACGCCCCATCCCCTATCGGCCATCAGGAGTCGTCCTGCATCTTCTCTGTGTAGAAAGACACACACGGTATTAGCCGCCATTTCGTGTTTCGCCATATATATATATATATATATATATATATATATAAAGTTAAGAAGATGGCCATATACTGGCGGTGTTGATTTTCGTAACGTCAACCTTCGGCTCTTTCCTCCTGGGAGGTGTCCCGGTCTTTGGTTGGTGGTGGGGGTTTGGGGGATTTGGGTCTTTGAATTCGAACTGTGAAATAATAATGACGACCCCTTTGAATATTCACAACGCGGCGCAAGTTGGGCCCGACGGCCCAATTAATATTTGGAGAGTTTCTGGGCCCTCCCAATTTATTAGTTGTCTCGGTGTGTGAAAGTTGATCCCTTGACGAAAGTTTCGCGGCCGGAGAAACGTCGAGTGCCGAGAAAGAGAAAGGAAAGGGCCGAAAACCCAGGGGTTTGGGGGGTGAAAAACGGTCGGAGGGTCGACCCTCTGACATTGTCCGTTAATCGTACGTCGGCCGTTCTATTTATGTACAGGTATTATGGGTAGTCATTTTGTTTTCGTTTAGGTATCAATTTGAAAATTTAAAAAAAATACGAACTCGGAAACACTATTTCCCCCTCGTTGAATGGACGATTATCGGTTTTTGTAATTTTCCTATTGAAATATGAAATACAGAAAATGTTTGAAGTGTACCAGATTCAATGTCGTTTATTATAAGGGTTCTATAATATATATATATTTTTTTTACATACTGTCTGTCGGATATAATAATATCCGTTATAGTCTCGAAGTGTATCCTGATTGGGTGGGGTGGGGGGTTGAAACGTTTCCGCGACCGAGGGGAAGTAGTTAGGGTCGGTCAGGTTTGGCCCACCCTGTGAAAAGCAGAGCATGCGCACTTCCCGGTCCTTTGAAGAGGGGGGTTGGCTGGTTGGTTGGGGTTACTTTAGAGGGTACCACCAACCCTCGACTACCCCCCCATATCGTCTGACTCATATGAACTACCCTTGAACTGTTCTCCGAACCCTTTGACGAACTCTCCGTTCCTCCTCCGGCCAGAACGGATTGTCGTCCCCCAAAAGGTAAGCCGACAATTATTTCTTATAAATATCGACAAAATCCAAATTTTACAGTCGAAAATATTACGGGGAAATTGCATTCGAAAGTTCCTTAGGGACGCCTGAATAGGAAGAGTGTGACCACGTGCTCTAAATGTGTAATTCCTCGTTCTGAACATCAATGTCGTTTATTCTATTTTAAAGCTGTTCAAGCTTCAGCTTTTTTGTTCAAGAGTTTATCTCAAACTCAAGAAAACAAAATTTTAAATTTTTCAACGGTCAATTCCTCTACGGGGCACTTTTATTGTATTATAATGCGTATAAAAAAAGGGGGTTGGAACTAAATAAACGACACGCTGGGGGTTAGTATTAGTCCAGGGTTGTGCTCCAAAGTATATCTCTCCAGTATATGATATTATCTTCGGTCTGTTATTATCAAAACGAAAGTATTAATAACATTTAATATACCTGTTTTGTGGTCTGCGAGGGGTTGTAATACTGGGTAGGTTCGTGATGTTTCTGTCTCCTCTCTCTCGCTGACGGTTCGGTCTTTTGCTAGACCGGTTTCGGCCGCTCGCCATCTTCAGTAGCGCTGTAGTTAGTCACTGTTAGAACTTTGGATGTTTTTGGGCACCCTCACTGCCTCCTGACTTTGTCAGTTTGTCATATATATATATATATATATATATATGTGTTCTGTTATTGTTATTGGGGATTATTATGTTTGTCTTCGGGGTGTGATCACACCCGCCCGCCCGACCACAACACCATCCCCTTACGAAACACTGCAGTACGGTGTGAAAGTGACAGTGCAGTGCAGTGAGGATGCCCCAAAAACGTCCAAAGTGGCTGACACTGCGGCGCTACTGAAGATGGCGAGCGGCCGAAACCGGTCCATTTCCGAACAGTTTTCGGATATATCAGAACCCCGGCTGTAATTGTGTCCTACGCATTTCCCTTCCGGATTGAAAATGTCGCACATCGTCGTGATTCCCTACCTACCTTCATCGTCGCGTACTTGAAAATCAAGCGCGGTACTTGGGACTACTCTCTCGGACGGAAGACTGAAACGACGCTACAGATGACCACTGAGACTCCTCGACTACAGTTCAAAACTATCGAACAAATTATCAATTTATTTGGGCCTACGGAATCCACCACCGAGCCGTCTAAGTCCGTAATCCTTCGAAAAATTATTAACGCCCCCCCCCCCAACAGAATAATCCGCGATGGCCCAAAAGTCCCGTCCGTTCCAAATTATCCCTTCGTTCCTCGACAACTTTCCTCGCTTCTCACCTTCCCCTAACGCGATTTCCGTTACGACCTCCTGAGGGAGTAAGACCAGGAGGAGCGGCTTCTCCTTAGAGACTGACGCGGAATCCCCCCACAACCCCTACTCAAAAGAACCGACTTGAACAGAAAATTTGGACTCTTGAGGCCGTCACTGAAACGGACCTCGAAATTGATCTTAAGCACAACAAACTGACACAATATACAAAGCGGATGGGAATTGAGCTATGGGGTTCCACCGGGAGACATCCAGATATCGCTCCAATCCAGAGATTCCGATCGAAAGTCCTGCACCATCCTTAATGCTCCCCGGGTATGTTTCTAACCGGACAATCCACAATGACCTCTCAACATACCCCGGACAGTGGACCAAGTCGCTAAATATCCCGGTTCCAATCTTCATCCCCGATCCACTCCTGTTCAGTCCCTCTCCCCTCTCTTATTACCCGTCCATTATCGGCTTAAACGCCGCCGGCCCAAGAGAGAATTCTTCTTAGCCCGTAGAATTGTTTTATCGAGCCGTAAAATAATTTCATCCATTGTCAAAAGTGCCGTCATCGGACGGTTTCTTCTGTCGAGCCGTCCGAGTGAGAAACATACACTCAACACTTGTACATATAATTATACTATAATTGATTGTACAAAAAAAAAGAAAAAAAAATCTCCGTCAACAGTCGGGGTTGAAAATTCCCGGAGGTCGACACCCTGCCCCCCTCTAATATTCTCTTCGACGCGATCTTCGACCGGAAGCCTTCCAGTTCCGGTTGCCCACCCCCCCCCCGGGACTCTGTCATAGTTGATAAGGTTAAGGTTGGTCATGTGATCGTATAATTGATTGTACAAAAAAGGAAAAATCTCCGTCAACAGTCGGGGTTGAAAATTCCCGGAGGTCGACACCCTGCCCCCTCTAATATTCTCTTCGACGCGATCTTCGACCGGAAGCCTTCCAGTTCCAGTTGCCCCCGGGACTCTGTCATAGTTGATAAGGTTAAGGTTGGTCATGGGACTGTGGGTGGCGGAGGGGAGGTCATGCGCGATTGCGGGTGTCGTTCGGGGGGGTTAGTTGGCGATGAGGGGGAGGGGGGAGCACTCGAAAATCGAGCACACCGGTACAGTCCACCAGGAGCACTCGACCGGGAGCATTCTCTGTTGCACGGACCTCCTCACTGTTATGACTGTACAGCCATGGGCAATACTCTCCACTCAGTTACGGTAGGTCGATATCGGGTTTTTTTTCAACCCCGTCCCCAATTTATACTTTCCTCAGGCTTGTCAGACAACCCTTGTCTCAGACTCTCTCGTCTTACGGAAGGAAAGGGGCGAGATCTCCTCTCCCCTTTCCGGGAGAGGGAAAAACATTTTCCCTCCGAATACGTCAAGAAAAAAATCGGGGACACCCGGGAAAAAACCCTTGCTGTAGGGAAAAATTCCGAATGCCGAAATTTTCTTCCCGCCTCATACCACAAAACCAGGATTTTTCCTTTCGGGAATAGGACCGTTCTTATTTTAGCACGAAATGTTTTACTGTCGCCCAGGCTTAGGCCCTTAGAGTTGGGCAGTAAATCCCCCAACTCTCATGACCGGATTTCGCCCCGGTTTCCGAAACTGCCAGTTTCCTTCGAAACTGAATTTTCTTACTGCCGCAATTCCGTTTTCAACCTTCGCCCAGATTTACAGTGGCCGGAGATTTTTTTTATTATCCCTATACGTTATTATTGAGCGCGTTAACGTTAACGTTGTATTCTAACCGGCTGGTCATGTGGGGGGCTAACGAACCACACGCGAGAACCGCATTCGGTATTGATTTTTTCTCAACTTTTTACACCCGAATAAATTACTCTGGGGTAGTACAGGGTTGTTTTGAAAACTCAAAAAATATAATACCCCATTAACGATTTAAAATGGGACCGATACAGGAAAATAGGAACGAATCAATTACGCACAAAAAATTTATCGGCACGAAACATACCGTAAACAGATATTAGAATTTGAACATAACAGACTGATATGGCAAACGTTATATACGAACTGACTTGTTTGGAGGACCCGAAATATAAATAAATAAAACGGTAACAAAGAATACAGAATTGAGCGTGAATAGGAAACACAATCACTGTGAAAACACAAGAATGGTAACATACTTAAACACTGAATTATAAACAATAAAACAAACACAATTTCACGTTGATAGCGATCCAAACAGAAATTACAATAGAAAATACAATGCCCTTCAGACTCTGAAATGGAAGGGAAAGAAGAAGCAGATCAATTAACGTACAGATACTAATAAAATATACCAAAGGAGAAAGAAAATGACGTGGATAACATTGAATGATATGGGATATAGATCTGTGGGCTGAAAGAAAAACAACCCGATATTTTCTGATATGTATATGGGGAAAGTGTCATCATCATTACCAGGGCCGTTTGTAGAGAATTTGATATTTATTCGGGGGGCAACAAATCCTCTCCGTGTCTTCTACCCCCTCACGTTTCGGATTGGATTTCATCCGACTTCCTCAATCGCCACGCCACTCCTCGATACACACTCTGGCCCTTCCACAGCCCTTCGCCTTCCATTATATCTGCACTGTATTCTCCAGTAGATCTCTCTCTGTCCTGTTTCCTTCTTCGTTAGTATTGGGGGGGTTGGGGGCAACTGAATAATTGCCGATTCTTCTCCTCCTCCCCATCCTCATCCTCATCCTCGGGTGTGTCTGCAGCACCATTATGTCGTGGATTTTTCCGGTACGCGCGACGAATAGTTGGTTCGTGTAATGAACATTTCAGAATTAAATACAACAAATAACGCCGTCTCTAGTCCAGCGACTGAACCCGCAATGACTTAGTTGCCGGACCGAAACTTCATTCTCGAACACTGTAAATCACTGAAAATAATTAAAATTTATTACAGAGACGGGACGAGATATGTGCATCTCAATTGCGCGTTTGATAAGTACGGCTGAGATGAATTGAAAATTGATTTTGATCGAACTGTTTTCGTGACAATTATCGTGACATTCAGTTTCCAGCTGGTGTACAGCAACTTCTACTGGTTACAAATATAGATTCAATAGTCTCTCTCTCTCTCTCTCTCTCTCTCTCTCTCTCTCTCTCTCTCTCTCTCTCTCTCTCTCTCTCTCTCTCTCTCTCTCTCTCTCTCTCTCTCTCTCTCCCCCTCCATCTCTCTTTCTCTCTCACTCTCGACGTTGACGCAATACCAAGTGCGTAAGACATTCGTATTTGTTCTCCTCTTGTTGTCGAGTGGCTATTAATAACCAACACTGGAATTGGAAAACAAAAAAATACAAAAAACGGACAATTTATTACGAGGCGATTCGCGTTGGTTTCCTCGCCGCGACGACGACGACGTCGACGTCGTTGTTTAGCGGGTTCGTTCCCAGATCTGCGAATCTCAATTCAGTTGCAATTAGACTCTCATATATAACCTGCCCTACCCTACAAATTTAGCGGAAATTTATATATATATATATATATATATATATATATATATATATCGCGTGGTGTTGTGGGAATAGGGACTGCGTCAAATCGGTACGCATTTTCAGTTTTAAAGGGAAAAACCCTAATTCCGCCGAGGGTTTTTCTATGATATCGGGAAAAAATCCCGAACTACCCCTGCAAGGTTGCGTAACCCTCCTTACTCGGTACGCCCTTTGTGAAAATCCGATATCTCCCGGTTGCGCATTCCTCCCGTCTAGGATTTTCTAAACTCTTCTAAATTGTCCTAAATCCATCCTTACTTTCCACCCCACCCCATCCCCTCCATCCCAGGCGCGATTTTCTACTCTTAATCTTCGGTTTAGCTTAGAAAAAAACATTGTATTAACCTGTAATTAGTGGACTTCGTTGAGTCTTTAACGAGCCGGGAGTGGAAAATAATTGAAGGAAATTATGGCCGAAGTTCGACGAATTTTCTTGTCTTTTGTGAAAGTCTTGCTCTCAATCAATACTCACCGACCAACGACGATTGGTCGAAAACTGCGGAACTGAGTTTCACTTTCCGATATTTTCGCTGGTGAAGTCGAATCACTTTCGTCCTAGATTTCGGTTTTATTTATTTACTTCAGGGAGGAAAGCGAAAAATTGTCGCGTTGCGCCATTTTTTCTTCCATTGAAGCTCCGCCATTCCGTGGAAAAATCAATAGTATTTGCGCATTCGGGCCAAGGTTCAATCTGGAACGTGAAAATTGGAAAATTTCCCCCAGGACTAAGTTTCTCTTGGGTAAAGTTGGCGTTCGGGATTGTGCATTCGCTCCAAATTCTCTTTTCTAATTGATATAATTACATTTCATAGATTCCTCGTCTCGGTGCGTAGCGCACAGTTTGCCTAAAATATGAAGGTCGTTAATTAATAATTTTTATTTATAATTTTTTCTTTATTGGACGGTGGGGCCCGGCCGGATTTGAAAAGACACGCCGCCCTATAATCGAGGAAATACGGTTAATTTTTCTAGAATTTCAGTTTTTTAATTTGAACTTGAATACGTGTATTTCTGTCTCCTCTCCTGTTCTCGCCGGTTTCGGCCTCTCGCCACCTTTAGTAGCGGTGTCAGTCACTTCGGCACTTTGGGCGTTTTTTTTTTTTTGGACATCCTCAATGCACTGTCACTGTCACTTGTATACTGTGGTGGTGAAAAAAAATGTTAAACTTGAATAGTACGTTTTTTTTTTATTATTATGCTGCATATCTCAAGGACCCGTTAACCGGACTAACAGAAAGGATTCCTATATACTTTGAATGGAAATTCCGAAAAACCTTTATTTGTTGATTGTTTTAATCTGGAATATATATATATATATATATATATATATATATATATATATATATATATATATCTTGGAGTTTCCCTTGGCGGTCTAGAAATAACTCTCAGTTGTTGGGGAAAATCCTTTTGGGAAATGGGGCTCAGTTGTGAAGGCCCCCGGGGGTAGTTTTCCCCGTCACCGTCTCGCATTTCATTATCGCCGAATTGAAAATACGATGAAAGGGCTGTGGGAGGAAAAATCGATTCGCGACAATAGATTTGTTATCACTTCTTTTCGCATTTCCGAGGCCTATTTCGTTTTTTTTTTTCAAAATTTCGGCCGAGAACCCGTCCGATCAAAAAATCGGACAACTGTCGATGGAGTATTTTCGGTTTTTCAACTTTCCTTTACCGTGAAGCGATAATTTCTTCTGAAGATTTTCGAAATCAAAGCATTGTTGAAAGAGAAACAACGTTGTTTTCATTTCCTTAAAATCGTCTTCAGGCGACCGAGAAAGTTGTTTCACTTCGACAGCCCTTTTCCGACACAGTTTGAATCCTGCACTTCAGTTCCTTGGCATCGGCACAATCGTCCAAAGCTCCCTTCTTCCTGTACCGGAAGCTGTACCCGATATGGTACAGCTTTCTTTGTACCTGTTATGGTTGTGAGCCCGTACGTGCCCGGAATTAAAGAGCCTCTCCTCCCACCCCTCTGGCTCTATTAATATCCTGGAAGCATCGATCCCCCTTTATCCCGTCGCTTCCTACGGGACCCCGCATAACAGTAAAAAAATAACACCGTCGATTTCCTGTGTTTCTGCCTCCTCTCGCCGGTTTCGGCCGTTCGCCGTCTTCAGTAGCGGTCACTTTTGGCACGTCTCCTTTTGTGTCGTGAGGGGTTGTGGGATTAGCACAAAGGGGACAACTAACATCCCCCAAAAATGCCACAGTGAAAGTGCAGTGAGTATGGCCAAAAACCCTTCAAAAGTGACTGACACCGCTACTGAAGGTGGCGAGCGGCCGAAACCGGGAGACAGAGGGGACAGAAACACACGAAATAATACGCTATTCCACAACCCCTAGCAGGCCGCAAAACATTATTTATTTTAAACAAAATAAAAATTCACGACAGTCTGGCTAACCTGTCCTGTGGGTAGATGGCCGTTCGCCATCTTCTTCAGTAGCGGTTTTTCGGTCACTCCGGCATCCGTTGGATGCAATGCCCAATTCTACTGAAGACGGCGAGCGGCCCGAACCGGTCTAGCAAAAGATCAAAACCACATAGCGAGAGAGGAAATTTATTATATTCCTTTGTCTGTTCTTGAACTTTAATATATTGTGTACCGTTGTGAACCTGACAGTGGTCTCAGGTGTGTTATATATATATATATATATATATATATATATATATATATATATATATATTTTCCGATGTGGCCGTGAGCAGTGTGTTGTGTCGCCTGCCGACAGGATGTTGCCAATAACGGCAACAGAGGACAATGGCAAATCAGAACTACGGTGCCATATGAATCACACACACACACTCACATATATACAACCGACAATATATATATATATATATATATATATATATATATATATATATAACAAACCTGTCGTCACCGCTTTATATCAAATAGAAAATTTCCCATTGTTGGTAGTTTATCATTCCTGTTGTTATCGATGATAAATGTCCCTTATCTATCTATCTATACGATTCTATTAACTTACTATAATAAGATAGATATTTGTTGGACAGAATTTGTTCGTTTATAACTTTGAACATTCTAATTGTATTGGCAACATTGAAAAGGGTATGATTGAAAATCAGTTGGTAATAAAATACGAAATTTCCCTATTTGTATACTGCACTAATTGTACTGTTTTCGACTTACATCCAATTTTTCTAGTCCATTTTTATCAGTTTTATTGCCGTTTTTGCCCTTGGCGGGGGAGGGGGGGGGCACGTAATATTGATAAGTGGTTTAACGTCCGACAAATATAGACAGGATTCAAATTTCAAAATCCCCCAAATCCGGTGGTACAAAACCCTAAGATCTAAGAAAAGTAGATAATTTAAGTTAGAAAAATGGTGGAAAGTCAGAGTAGGTTTCTCCTCCCGTCGTTGTCCATTCCTTATCAGTGCGCTGAGCGAATAAAACGGTGAAAAAAAATATTTTCTCTATTTTCGCGCCCCCTTTTCATTGGCCTCTCGCCGTCTTCAGTAGCGGCGTTGCCGGTCACTCCGAGCGAACAGAACCAATTGTGCCGACCACCCTCTATCCTTCCGATTAGGTTTCAATCGTTCGATTATAAATCGCGATTCAACTGCGACCGCGTTTCGTTAACCGGAATGGAAATTACGTATCAAAACCGTACTAGTTTCGGTGTCGACGAAAATCCCGTCGGCCAAATTGGATTCTTTCGGCTTTGGCCCATTGCTAGGGCTTTGCCAAAGGTTCCGAGGGTTTGCGGTTCAACCGAGAACCGTTCTCTCAGGTCCTCTTTAGAAGAAGAAGAAGAAGTTGTGGACGACCGATATTGTTGAAATATCGGGTCGTGGAAAGAGTATAACGTTATTTGGCCCGTAAATGCCGTTACGTTTTTACCGATTTTACCTCGGAGAAAGGTGATAAACAGGCGAGTCGGCAGTTTGAAATTGCAAATTTTGTTTACGGTCCCGATACTGTAACGTAAGCGCAATTTTCGGTTCGAATAATGGATTACTCTTTTTTTTTTTCCCAACCCAATTAGTATTTCCAGCACCGACTATTTATAACGTGAAATCGACAACTCTGAACCACTCGGACGAGAGAGATATACTCGTCCCACAATATCCCGATATATATCCCGATTAGGGGTCCTATCGAGAGGTCAGATAAGGTAAAATAATCCCCTCCGGGGGTGAGGGATGGGGGGGGGGTCTTTCTGTACAAATTTGGTATCAAGACGTGATGTTAAAAAAGCCCTACTAACTGGCTACTACTTAGATTACCGGACAGTGGTTATAAATTGGGTATAGAACAATAAATTATGGACTCCACGGACTCCAGACATTAGACTACTGGACAATAGATCGAAAAAAACCCGACAAAATTCAAAAATCTCGCGTTGGAAAATATTAAGGGAAATGACCTCTCAGCGTCGGTGTACCGTTTGTCGTACAGAAATATAACTAATTTATCGTGTTAAAATTTTACCATTTCACCAACGTAAATATGGATCCCCATACCCGACTTAAAAGAATTAAACAGAAAATTTGGACTCTTAAGGCCGTTACTGAAACGGAAATCGACATTTCAAGTCAAAAATCCTTTTTCAATCCTTAATGCTTCCCCCTCCCACCCCCCGGAGGGTATGTTTCTAATCGCAGAATCCGACATATCCGCCTTTCCCCGCGGACAGTAGTCGAATCGTGTCCCAAAACGGCATCATCACGGGGTGGTTTCTTCATCGAGACGTTTACATGTAAACTCAATTGCACCCTTAACTGTAAAATGGTTGATTGTGCAAAATAAAAAAAATGTAAATATGGCCCTGGTATTGGGTACCGGCTGGGTGGACAGCTGTGTTGACGGAAATTTTTATTTATTACGTGTTTTTTTTTAGGAGTAGAAGACTAATTTTATTTTTCGTTTATTATCCTTTTTTCGATTTTTTACCTGTCCTAACGACGGGTAATCCAAACCTGAGGATATTCTCTCTGGGATGGCAGTCGCTGGTGAGGATCACCTCAGGCACTTGGATACCGGTGAGTTTTTAAATATCCGGGCCAAAAAATTTATAATCTTTTATTATTAGCGTGACGTCTTTCGTGGGTCTTGAAAGGTCTGAGTCTGTATTTTTTTTTTCACGAGTTTTTGAGAGTCCGTAAAGAGAGTTATCGAGATATGTAGAATATGTCTTTGAGATCGGGTTCCGAGAAGTGTGACAAGTTTCAGTGGATTTGTAGAACTAAATCTGGTCTATTCTCTGAATTCGTTCGAAATAAAAGCGGACAAAGCGCATCGAATAAGGGTGGACAATTTTGTTGATCCCCGACACTGATGTTGATGTACTTTAGGTCTCGGTTTGTGGTTTTCTCAGTAATTTACCTCGACAATACTGTGACCTTTTCTGGTATGCTCACGTGGAATCCACCCCAATATACCCCCATACTCGAAAGAATCGAGTTGAAAACAGAAAATTTGGACTCTTAACGCCGTTTTACTGAAACGGACATCAAAATTGGCCTTAAGTAACAAGTAACAATGGGGGGGGGGAAGGGTGGTTCCACCAAGACATCCAACATCCAGAGATTCCTGTCAAAGTCCTTCGTACTGGGATTTCATTCTGGGAAATGATGGACTTTTCCGTGGCCCTGAGCTCAATTATTTAGCGCAGTGTTTTTTCCCTCCCATTTTATTGTTTCAACTGATGATACAATCATTGATCTCTGGTTTCTCTCTCTCTCTCTCTCTCTCTCTCTCTCTCTCTCTCTCTCTCTCTCTCTCTCTCTCTCTCTCTCTCTCTCTCTCTCTCTCTCTCTCTCTCTCTCTCTCTCTCTCTCTCTCTCTCTCTCTCTCTCTCCCATCTCTCTCTCTCTCTCTCCCTCTCTCTCTCTCTCTCTCTCTCTCTCTCTCTCTCTCTCTCTCTCTCTCTCTCTCTCTCTCTCTCTCTCTCTCTCTCTCTCTGTCTCTCTTCTCAGTCTAACAAAGAGCGAAACCATTTTCTGGCCTATGCCCAGAATCCAGTCGTACTTCTACTTATCGAGACGTCATTCAGTCGGGTCGGTTCGTACAGTGGGGGAAATTCTGGATTTGGACAATTTCTCCTTTTTTTATTTTTCGATATCAAGTAATCAGGGATGTTGATGCGTGGTGGGAATTTTCGAAAATAATTTTTTCAACTTTCGCGACCCTGGCAGTTCTTGGTGGGTGGTGGTGGTGGGAGATATATCAGTGGTGGTGGTGGTGGTGGTTGAATCTGGGCTATGCCAATAGGCGTGGTGGTGGGGCCGCCGCCAGATTCAGTCTCAGACAGTTCCGAGTCTCCGAATCAGCACTATTAGAGTTAGAGCGGATAGTGCTGCGTCTCTCCGCCGGCTACTTCTGGCTATTTCAACGGCCGAATGGAATACATTAACAGGCTCCTACTCCATAGAAAGGTAAAAAAATATCCGCTCGAAAGTTTTTTTGGGAACCGAAACTGAAATCCACAGCCGGCTGGGAATCGAACCACCGCTTTTGCTCGAACGCCCCCGTCCGTAAAACCGCGAAAATTCCGCCTTTCGGTCGGGGAAAAAATACTCCAGGTCGGAACATGAGGCCTACCTTGTTGTTTTCGCCCCGACGTAATTTCATTTCTTGTGTTATAAAATTCGAAATTTAATCTTGACCGGTCGTTACAGGGGGGGGAACAAAAAATTTTTTACCCGTCTTTCGCCAGACCGGTTTCGGCTCGTCTTCAGTAGCAGTGTGTGTGTGTGTCATTTCGTCGTCAATATTCATCGTATTCTCGACTGGAATTACAGTGAAATGTGTGCAAATTAACCTCGATTAATATTGACCGGTAACCATTGATTAATTTCACTGATAATTTGAGCGTCGATAAAGAATACATTGAACTAATATATAATATTAATATCGGATTAAATTCGAAGGACCCCCCCTTGTTGAACACCCTTCAGGGATAGACCTTGAAAAACACCCTGAAACATGGATTTGTTGACTGATTGATAAATTCTTCGTATTCTGACAAATAAACAATTCTTGATAGTTCACCTTTAAGGGGCAACAACGTGTTAA
>JACDQD010000004.1:33470939-33508439 GCA_019843655.1 Lethocerus indicus | reverse complement strand
ATTGTTACAACAGTTTAAAATACACGTTTTCTGGTCTCCGAACGGTTGGAACAGCGTAGCGTTTCTGTCTCCTCTCGCCGGTCCGTCTTCAGTAGCGGAGTCGGCGCCCGAAAGGCGCGTCAACAAAGTGCTACTGAAGATTGGGGGCGAAAGACGTTTATTCTAACACTGTAACGGGATTATCGGGGACGCGATAGTGATGCATAGAAAACAGTGATAAAAATGAGTGTTGGACAATGTCTGACCTTCCGGGTGGTATATATATATCCGGGTGTTTAGGGTTCCGAAATTCGGAAGCCCTCAAGTAAAGGGCGAAAACCCTTCAGACGCGGAGCCCTCGCTCGCCGGTGGTTTCCAAACAGGGGGAGGAAGAACAATTTTTTTTTTTTCAAGAAACTAACAAGCTTTATACAACGGTTCGTGGTGTTTCTGTCTCCTCCTCTCGCCGGTTTTTGCCTTCAGCTAGACCGGTTTTCGGCCCGTCTTCAGTAGCGCTGTGCTGTCAGTCACTGTCGGCACTTCGGCAATCTCTGTGTTGTCACTTGTACTGGTTGTTGTCCGTTTTTGTCGCGCAGAAGTGACTGACACGGCGCTACTGAAGATGGGGCGAGCGGCCGAAAACCGGTCTAGCGAAAGATAAAAAACCGCCGGTAGGAGATAGAAAAATACAACAAACCTCTACGGTATTCCAACCCCTCGCAGACCACAAAACAGATTTGTTGAACTAGGACAGAATTGTATATTTTGTATATATATATATATATATATATATATATATATATATGATCTGTACAAAAATATAATGGTATATACACTTGCCGGTTTCAAAATTAACTACACCGAGCCCAAATTATCCTCCGATTCGCTGTTATCTCGATTTCTTCTTGTCTTTGTGCTTTGTCCCCGGTCTGTTTACCCGTTCGGTTTTTGATCTCGACTTTTTTGTGTGTCTTTCCTTTTTTCTAAAGGAAGATAGAGGATACCGTCAGTCGTAGGAAGATTAGAGAGAGAGAGAGAGAGAGAGGAGATAGGACGGGCGTGCTTCGACGATTGGCTCATCGGCAATGAGCTAACCGTACGTTATTTTTACCCCTAGTGGATTAAATGGGAGCGGTTGTCCTCCTTTCAGAAGTGCCCTCGAATTATAGGAAAATATTTTCTGAATTTTCAAATCCACCCCGAGGGTAAATAACCTAGCGTTCTTCCCATTCTGCGTTTTACATTCTTCTCCGTTCGCATTTAACTTCTCATCTCTCTCTCTCTCTCTCTCTCTCTCTCTCTCTCTCTCTCTCTCTCTCTCTCTCTCTCTCTCTCTCTCTCTCTCTCTCTCTCTCTCTCTCTCTCTCTCTCTCTCTCTCTCTCTCTCTCTCTCTCTCTCTCTCTCTCTCTCTCTCTCTCTCTCTCTCTCTCTCTCTCTCTCTCTCTCTCTCCTCCCTCTCTCTCTCTCTCTCTCTCCTCTCTCTCTCTCTCTCTCTCTCTCTCTCTCTCTCTCTCTCTCTCTCTCTCTCTCTCTCTCTCTCTCTCTCTCTCTCTCTCTCTCATCTCTCTAACAAACGGTTCGAAATGTGATACAGATCAGGGACTGACTGCAATAAAAACCGTACATTGTATTCATTTCGCTCCAGAAAAGGGAAAAACTTATGGGACGCCCCAATATATGTATATTTTGGATGACCTTACGCGCACTGTGGATATATCAGTGGTCTAGCATTGAAGACCGAGCTTCATTAAATGAGATATTTTATTCTGTAATTAAGTCCAATTTGTTTCGATATAATTTCTCTCCCCCCCCCCCTCTGTCTTTCTCTCTCTCTGCAGTGAAAGTTAGCATTGACGTGCTCTGTAAACTTAAATAATTAGTCTGTATACAGAGCGGTATCCTTTAGATCCTTTGTCCGACCGTGGAACTCGTACTAGGAATATAAATATATCTTAAAATAATATTTAGCAGATCAACGCAGTGTACGGGTACTCAATGGTAGAGGCAATTGATCGAAAGTATCGTATTTTGTTATAAAACATAAAATTAATATAATATAATCCGCTACCCCTAAAGTCGCGGCGGTTCGAATCCCCATAATTTAATCCCACAGATCCCATAATTTAATAACCGTATAATCCGTATTCCCCGTTTTTTTTTTCCAAATTATTCCGTATTTCTGTTCTGAAAGAAAATTGAATTAATTTCCGTTTTTTTCCCTTTTTCAGAGTGGAGGGGGATCTTCCAAACAGAAGGCTGGCCAAAGAAGTGAGCCAACAGCGGATAATAAAGGGTATGTATTCGTTGTAATTATATAATAATATAGTTTTCCGTGACGGTTCCGTCTCCTCTCGCCGCCGGTCTGTTGGTCTTTTGCTAGACCGGGGGGTTTCGGCCGCTCGCCATCTTCAGTAGCGCTCTGTGTTAGTCACATCCTGACGGTGTAAAAAACATCCAAAGTGCCACAACAGTGACAGTGTAACACAGCGCTACTGAAGATGGCGAACGGCCGAAAAACCGGTCTAGCAAAAGACCAAACCGCAGCGAGAGGAGACAGAAACATCACGAACCTACCCAGTATTCCAACCCCTCGCAGACCACAAAACAGGTATATCAAACCATATAATAATAAGTATTAAACGGCAATACATAATAAATAGCGTCGCCAATTTATTTCTAATAGCAAATAATATTATCGCTACTTATTTATTATCTAAACTTCAAGTATGCGCTCTGCCAATAATATGTACAATTCGAGACTGCATTTTGGCCACATTTTTTTTTTTTAAATTGAACGTCTTAAACTTTGGCTTTTGTTACGATCGATACACCTTTTATATTTACGACAGTTTAGATAGAAAATGTAGATCATGTAGAATTTTGCATCTTTTATATATATATATATATATATATATATATATATATATATATATAAGAAGCCAGTTAGAGTCATTCAATCGAGGGGAAGAAGAAACTTCCTAGGGACGACCTAATGAAATGAATAAATTAAAAAAAAATATATTGTCCAAATAAATTATCGGATTATATAGTTAATGATTAGCGAATCTCAAAAGTGCGTAATGACCATTAAATATAACGGTATATACTCAGCGTTTTAAAATTTCCACATCTTCTGAAGACGAATTTTTCGATGCCTGGATTACGTACACGTTTTTTGGTCTGCGAGTGTTTGGAATACCGTATATTCCGTCTGTCTCTACGCCGTCTTCAGTAGAGCGCCATCGAAATTTTGGCCGACTTCTTATTCGAAAGTAATTTCAAGATTATATTACCAAAAGTGATCAACAATTTTGACTTTGGAATTCATTCTATTTTGCCAGAAAAGTTATTAATCTACTGTATTTTCACCAGTGTTATCAACAACTCTCCGCCGCCACTTTTCCGGCAAATTTTCGATTCCCCCCCCTCTCTTGAGGAACTCCTCAAGACCGAAGTACATCTTATCAAATTGTCGATTACTTTTGGCCTAAGTATTAGTAGCTTCTCTTTTCAATTGTTCCGCTCTTATGTTTTATGTCAATTAATTTCTTTCTCTCTGTCCTCAGGTTAACCGTAGGTGAGGATAGTTTTGTAACAGATAAGGGAGAACAGAATTCAGAGTCTAGCTACATATCGGCCGGTAGCCAGTCGAAAAGTGCCGCCGACACCGGTGAGTCATGTGGCACATATCACGTTTTATCCGACGCCTCTCTCACTCTCTCTGTGTGTGTTTTTTGCTGTGAAAATGTTTCTCAAATAACCCCCCCCCCGGCCCCCCAACGACCCGTAAAAAAATTGTATTTTCGGTCGATACTCCAGCCTAAATTGGAGATATCTGTATACCTCTGTTTGAAACAGGACGGTTCAAAATTATCGCTGTTGAAATTTATATTGTAAAATAGTTGAAGGTTTCCGCGAGCAGTCAGTCCCCCCCCCTCCCCCTGAGGACGGCACTTGAAACCGTGACGAAACGTCGTTCTGTTCGCTCCGTCCGAAGTGGTTTTGAACCGTGCTGTTAATCAATTTCAGTACGGTCAATTGTCAAAGTGAAAAGCGGTAGGAAAGTGATTGTGACGCGAAAAGAAATATATATAAAAAAAAAATAAATATAATTAAACTCATAGAACGCGGTCCAAGAGACATACCCCTACCCAGGAAGGGTAATCGATATATCGATCCTTCGATCCCCGAAGGTTTGTTGATCCGAAAGGTTTGTTGTTGAAATGCTTATTATAAAGCTGTGTGGAGGTCCCCTGAGGACGGCACTTGAAACCGTGACGAAACGTCCTGAACAGAACGTCCAAAGTGGTTAAAATTCACTGTAGGGTCTACAATAATATCGATACGCCGTACGCGAGATATCGATAAAGCATCGCGACTTCACAGTACGAGCGAACCGTGTACCGTGAATGGATTTCAGAACCGTCAGAATTGTCAAAGTAAAGGGAAAGAAATATAGAAAAAAATAAATATAATAAAACTCTTAGAACGCGGTCCAAGAGACATACCCCTACCCCGGAAGGGTAATCGATATATCGATCCTTCGGGGATCGAAGGATCGATATATATCCTTCGTAGCCCCGACAGTAAATGTTAACCGAAAAAGTTTTATCCGGATTGTACTTTATTATCGGTTTTACTGTCGAAATGCCTATTTATAAAATAGTGGACTTTTGCGGGTCGGGACTTGAAACGGTACTTGTTGGGTAATTATGCCGAGGGCAGCGCGACGACGGTCACGTTCGGCACGTAAATACTTCTTGCGTATTTGTACTTCACCAATCGGAATACAACAATTCGATACGTAACCGATTCGAGTCCCCGAAACAGATCCATCTAATAGTGTAATAAAACGTCTACAACCAGTGGCCTCCGTAAGTAACATTGGAACTGTTGCGAAACTTTCCGTTTGGTCCGTCCAATGGTATATTGAGAGAGATTCAGGATTGAAGGAGGTTTTATCTAAGATAGTATTATTTTTATTTATCCGTTCAATCCGACAGGATTGTTGTTGAAATGCGAACAGTTTTGCCGTATACTTTTCCGGGTCGGTCCCCTGACGACGCGACTTGAAACTGTTGCGAAACGTTCCGTTTGGTCCGTCCAATGGTATATTGAGAGATTCAGGATTGAAGGAGGTTTTATCTAAGATAGTATTATTTTATTTATCCGTTCAATCCGACAGGATTGTTGTTGAAATGCGAACAGGTTTTGCCGTATACTTTTCCCGGGTCGGTCCACTGAAGAAGGCAATTGAAACTGTTGCGAAACGTTCCGTTTGGTCCGTCCAATGGTATATTGAGAGAGATTCAGGATTGAAGGAGGTTTTATCTAAGATAGTATTATTTTTATTTATCCGTTCAATCCGACAGTATTGTTGCTGAAATGCGAACAGTTTTTGCCGTTTACTTTTCCGGTCGGTCCCTGACGACGCGACTTGAAACTGTTGCGAAACGTTCCGTTTGGTCCGTCCAATGGTATATTGAGAGAGATTCAGGATTGAAGGAGGTTTTATCTAAGATAGTATTATTTTATTTATCCGTTCAATCCGACAGGATTTTGCTGAAATGCGAACAGTTTTGCCGTATACTTTTCCCGGGTCGGTCCCCTGACGACGCGACTTGAAACTGTTGCGAAACGTTCCGTTTGGTCCGTCCAATGGTATATTGAGAGATTCAGGATTGAAGGAGGTTTTATCTAAGATAGTATTATTTTTATTTATCCGTTCAATCCGACAGGATTGTTGTTGAAATGCGAACAGGTTTTGCCGTATACTTTTCCAGGTCGGTCCCCTGACGACGCGACTTGAAACTGTTTCGAAACGTTCCGTTTGGTCCGTCCAATGGTATATTGACAGAGATTCAGGATTGAAGGAGGTTTTATCTAAGATAGTATTATTTCTATTTATCCGTTCAATCCAACAGGATTGTTGTTGAAATGCGAACAGGTTTTGCCGTATACTTTTCCGGTCGGTCCCTGACGACGCGACTTGAAACTGTTGCGAAACGTTCCGTTTGGTCCGTCCAATGGTATATTGAGAGATTCAGGATTGAAGGAGGTTTTATCTAAGATAGTATTATTTTTATTTATCCGTTCAATCCGACAGGATTGTTGTTGAAATGCGAACAGGTTTTGCCGTATACTTTTCCCGGGTCGGTCCCCTGACGACGCGACTTGAAACTGTTGCGAAACGTTCCGTTTGGTCCGTCCAATGGTATATTGAGAGAGATTCAGGATTGAAGGAGATTTTATCTAAGATAGTATTTATTTATCCGTTCAATCCAACAGGATTGTTGTTGAAATGCGAACAGGTTTTGCCGTATACTTTTCCCAGGTCGGTCCCCTGACGACGCGACTTGAAACTGTTGCGAAACGTTCCGTTTGGTCCGTCCAATGGTATATTGAGAGAGATTCAGGATTGAAGGAGGTTTTATCTAAGATAGTATTATTTTTATTTATCCGTTCAATCCGACAGTATTGTTGCTGAAATGCGAACAGGTTTTGCCGTATACTTTTCCCGGGTCGGTCCCCTGACGACGCGACTTGAAACTGTTGCGAAACGTTCCGTTTGGTCCGTCCAATGGTATATTGAGAGAGATTCAGGATTGAAGGAGGTTTTATCTAAGATAGTATTATTTTTATTTATCCGTTCAATCCGACAGGATTGTTGTTGAAATGCGAACAGGTTTTGCCGTATACTTTTCCCGGGTCGGTCCCTGACGACGCGACTTGAAACTGTTTCGAAACGTTCCGTTTGGTCCGTCCAATGGTATATTGAGAGAGATTCAGGATTGAAGGAGGTTTTATCTAAGATAGTATTATTTCTATTTATCCGTTCAATCCAACAGGATTGTTGTTGAAATGCGAACAGGTTTTGCCGTATACTTTTCCAGGTCGGTCCCTGACGACGCGACTTGAAACTGTTGCGAAACGTTCCGTTTGGTCCGTCCAATGGTATATTGAGAGATTCAGGATTGAAGGAGGTTTTATCTAAGATAGTATTATTTTTATTTATCCGTTCAATCCAACAGGATTGTTGTTGAAATGCGAACAGGTTTTGCCGTATACTTTTCCCGGGTCGGTCCCCTGAAGAAGGCAATTGAAACTGTTGCGAAACGTTCCGTTTGGTCCGTCCAATGGTATATTGAGAGAGATTCAGGATTGAAGGAGGTTTTATCTGGATAGTATTATTTTTATTTATCCGTTCAATCCAACAGGATTTTTGTTGAAATGCGAACAGGTTTTGCCGTATACTTTTCCCGGGTCGGTCCCCTGACGACGCGACTTGAAACTGTTGCGAAACGTTCCGTTTGGTCCGTCCAATGGTATATTGAGAGAGATTCAGGATTGAAGGAGGTTTTATCTAAGATAGTATTATTTTTATTTATCCGTTCAATCCGACAGGATTGTTGTTGAAATGCGAACAGGTTTTGCCGTATACTTTTCCCAGGTCGGTCCCCTGACGACGCGACTTGAAACTGTTTCGAAACGTTCCGTTTGGTCCGTCCAATGGTATATTGACAGAGATTCAGGATTGAAGGAGGTTTTATCTAAGATAGTATTATTTCTATTTATCCGTTCAATCCAACAGGATTGTTGTTGAAATGCGAACAGGTTTTGCCGTATACTTTTCCCGGTCGCTCCCCTGACGACGCGACTTGAAACTGTTGCGAAACGTTCCGTTTGGTCCGTCCAATGGTATATTGAGAGATTCAGGATTGAAGGAGGTTTTATCTAAGATAGTATTATTTTTATTTATCCGTTCAATCCGACAGTATTGTTGCTGAAATGCGAACAGTTTTTGCCGTATACTTTTCCGGGTCGGTCCCTGACGACGCGACTTGAAACTGTTGCGAAACGTTCCGTTTGGTCCGTCCAATGGTATATTGAGAGAGATTCAGGATTGAAGGAGGTTTTATCTAAGATAGTATTATTTTTATTTATCCCTTCAATCCGACAGGATTATTGTTGAAATGCGAACAGGTTTTGCCGTATACTTTTCCCGGGTCGGTCCCTGACGACGCGACTTGAAACTGTTTCGAAACGTTCCGTTTGGTCCGTCCAATGGTATATTGACAGAGATTCAGGATTGAAGGAGGTTTTATCTAAGATAGTATTATTTCTATTTATCCGTTCAATCCAACAGGATTGTTGTTGAAATGCGAACAGGTTTTGCCGTATACTTTTCCAGGTCGGTCCCCTGACGACGCGACTTGAAACTGTTGCGAAACGTTCCGTTTGGTCCGTCCAATGGTATATTGAGAGATTCAGGATTGAAGGAGGTTTTATCTGGATAGTATTATTTTTATTTATCCGTTCAATCCAACAGGATTTTGTTGAAATGCGAACAGGTTTTGCCGTATACTTTTCCGGGTCGGTCCCCTGAAGAAGGCAATTGAAACTGTTGCGAAACGTTCCGTTTGGTCCGTCCAATGGTATATTGAGAGAGATTCAGGATTGAAGGAGGTTTTATCTGGATAGTATTATTTTATTTATCCGTTCAATCCAACAGGATTTTGTTGAAATGCGAACAGGTTTTGCCGTATACTTTTCCCGGGTCGGTCCCCTGACGACGCGACTTGAAACTGTTGCGAAACGTTCCGTTTGGTCCGTCCAATGGTATATTGAGAGAGATTCAGGATTGAAGGAGGTTTTATCTGGATAGTATTATTTTTATTTATCCGTTCAATCCAACAGGATTTTGTTGAAATGCGAACAGGTTTTGCCGTATACTTTTTCCAGGTCGGTCCCCTGAAGAAGGCAATTGAAACTGTTGCGAAACGTTCCGTTTGGTCCGTCCAATGGTATATTGAGAGAGATTCAGGATTGAAGGAGGTTTTATCTAAGATAGTATTATTTTTATTTATCCGTTCAATCCAACAGGATTGTTGTTGAAATGCGAACAGGTTTTGCCGTATACTTTTCCCGGGTCGGTCCCCTGAAGAAGCAATTGAAACTGTTGCGAAACATTCCGTTTGGTCCGTCCAATGGTATATTGAGAGATTCAGGATTGAAGGAGGTTTTATCTAAGATAGTATTATTTTTATTTATCCGTTCAATCCAACAGGATTGTTGTTGAAATGCGAACAGGTTACCGTATACTTTTCCCGGGTCGGTCCCCTGAAGAAGGCAATTGAAACTGTTGCGAAACGTTCCGTTTGACACGTCCAAAGGTATATATTTTGAGAGAGAGGATTGAAAAAAGTTTTATCTCGGTTGTATTTTGTAAGCGAATCGATATCTCTAAAAAAAAGAGAAACCGCGTTTTTCCAGTTCCAGCCAAATCCCAAATTTTCATCCTTTTTTTACAACAATTAAGATGGAAAAAAAAGGAAAACTGTAAGAAATTTATCCGTTGAATCCAACAGGATTGTTGTTGAAATGTATTATTAAGTGTACCCAAAAGTAATCGACAATTTGATAAAATGTATTATTTGCTCTTGACGAGTTCCTCAAGAGTTAGGGAGGGTTTCGAAAATTTGTCCCGGAAAAGAAGAAAAATATAGTAGATTAGTAATTAAAGTTTTTCTTAAATTTTCATAAATTCCAAAGTCAAAATGTTGATTACTTTTGGTACCCTCCTAATATATTATAAAGTTGTGAAGGCGCTTCGTCAGCTTAAACTTTCTCCTATTTCCACCGAAGTACTTTGACTGGCAAATAAAAATTTTCAAAACGTATATCGGTCTTTTCAAAAGTAAAATCTATACAAGAGTATAAAAGGACAATATATATATATATATATATATATATATATATATATATATATAATATATATTGCCATTAAAATGGACAATATGTTATTTATGTGGGCCGTCAACATATCAATATATGTTCTCCGTTCAACGTATCCGTAACATATGTATTAGGGGTACGCAAAAGTGATCAACATTTTGACTTTGGAATTCATTTTATTTTGCTTAAAAAAAAATCCACCCCCTTGAGGAACTCCTCAAGGCCAAAATACCTCATCATGTCAAATTGTCGATTACTTTTGGTTACAGTTAATATAATGACGGGGGCGATACTCGAAAGTTTAGGGGGGGGTGTTTTCGGGTTTTTTTTATCCGTCTACGAACTGTTAATCTTCAAATTGAAGTTTTCCGCCGCTAAAAAGTCATTGTAAATACGAATTTTCCTGAGAGTTGAACGCATTTTGAAATTTCGGTAAGGGGGGGCGACGGCTATATTTTTTTTAAGGATATCCTAATAATCGGACGAGGATATAAAAAATAATTTGGAAATAATAAAATTATCGTTCGAATCGCATACGCACAAAGGAACGTGCTTACAAAATATAGATACGAAGAAATAATTTTTTTTAAAAAATTAACAAAAAATATCGATCTGTTGATGTGATCTTTGGCGTTGCATTTCTTTGGCCGTAATTCTCGTAATTAGTAGTGTAATTAGTCGATAATCCCGTTAGATCTGTACCGTGATTTTAATAAATTTCCTGTTTGAAAACAACGATTCCCGTAAATACTTTGACGCCCCCATTTTTCATAAATGGGCTCTTTGCGTCCCCCATAAGTCCTTCGATATATTGAAGGCGAACTTATCACGAAATATCACGTTCTCCTCTTAAGGTCAGAAAATTTCTAACACTATAGTTCTGACTATAGTTTATAGAGGAGAAACCCGCTCTACAATTTATTATCAGCCCTTATCGGGACAATGGCCGTTATCGGGACAATGGCACGCGTTATTCTCTAATTAAACCGGTACGTGCCACTGAAGAGACGTGCGGGCGACCGAACTGAGCGAAATCGATCTATTTATTTTTGTATTTTTATGTAGGAATTTTTTTTTTTTTTTTACATCACTAAAATTGTGTACGATATTGTATTTTCTCCTAGTGCTATTCTATTGTTAACAGTCTAACGTTTTCTGTGTGTGTGTGTGTGTGTGTGTCTGTTATCACCGTCTAATTATCAGTTCTTTATTTTCGCCCAAATCACAGAATACGGTCCCACTACTGATATATATATATATATATATATATATATATATATATATATATATATATATATATCGACCTCTTTCGTGTATCCGAATATAATAATAAGGTTCAATACGGTCCCTTTCCTCGAAATATATAAAAAAAAAAATATCTATTTACGACGGATATAAGCCCTTATATATATCTGGCCGGTTTCAATACGATTGTGATAACGCACGGCTTATCTAATATCACAGGAATCCGCCCAGTGTTTTCGGTTTTTCTTTCGAAACTTTCTGTTCTCAAAACCGACATTTATCGCCGATTTGAACGTTCGTCGGTTTGATTTTTCCCCCACCCCCCCACCCCTTTTTCCCGGCGATTTTTGGGGAAAATTCGGAAATTCGTTCGAGGAGTGGAATTGTCGGTTCACTTCGAGATTGTTGAGACTCGGAAAGTTTTTATATATAAATTCCCGTGGACTAAAAAACTGTCGTCCCGGTCCGGCTCTCTTTTGCTAGACCGGTTTCGGCCGCTCGTCTTCAGTAGCGGCGTCGCTTATTTTTCGCTTATACCTCTCCTTTGTCCGGCCGTAATCGGGATATCCCAGGTGTTCCGGGTGAACTAAAAAACTGTAAAATTCGATGTACCGGGGGGGGGTTTGTGGTTGGCGCGTACGCTAACGTATTCTGTGATTTTTCGAGAAATTGTTTGGGCAAAATTGTTCCTTTTATTTTTTTATTTTTGTTCTTGTGCCTGCGCGTGTCTTGGGACAGCCGAATGAAGGTGATGTGTTTACAGATACCGACACAACAGCCGACTACGAAAGTGCAGGAGAGTCGGACACTTCGCCGTACGGGAGCCTGGTGGCGGTGCCGGCGCCGGCGCACGTCCCCGGCCACCGGGATGCCGCCAGTCCGAACGCCATCGGCGCCGATTCGTCGTCCGCCGCCGCCTTCGACGAAGACGTCCGACCGGCGGACGTCACCCTGGTGAACGCCGCCAACCAGCTCAGCATCACCAGGTTGGCCGACGACATCGAAAGTATCCTCCGGCTGTCGACACCCGGCAAGGCGATACGCCGACACGACACTTCGGGCTCGAGCACCCTCTCGGAGAAATCTTCTGTGCCGCCCGCCGAAGACATCGAGGAACGCTTCGGGGAAATCACCTCGGACATATTCTCTTTGGTCTCGCCCGGCAAACCGGCCCACGATACGTCCGAAGAACTGAAACTCGAACTGTCCTTCGCCTCGACGACGCTTCCCAACGATTACGTTGTCCTGGACAGGACGCTAGAGAACGACGTGACGAGGAATATAGATTACGATTTCGTTAACGAGAGCGTCGGCAGACAACGTCCGAATCGAACGGTAAATTTACAAGAAGTCGAGGAAAGCGACTCCGTTGTAGGTGTACGAGAAGAATCTGTCAAGTTACAACCGATAGAAACAGAAAAATCTATCGTACGAGAGACTGTCGATTCTGAAGATGTCGTATCCATTGTACAACCGATAGAAGAATCTATTGATGTACACCCGACAGAAAAATCTGACGGACACGAGAAAGACGAATCTATAACTGTACAGACGGTAGAAGAATCGGTTAAACAAGACGGCATTGAATCCGTTCAACAGCTGCCGGAAGAATCCAAGATAGACGAAGCTATAGCCGCTGTCGATTCGATTCTAAGTGTACAGGCGACGGAAGAGTGTATCAAACACGATATTGTTCAAGTGTCGATTCGGTTGTAAATGTACAAGCGGTAGAAGAATCGTTAAACAAGACAGCATTGAATCCGCTCAACAGCTGCCGGAAGAATCCAATATAGACGAAGCTATAGCCGCTGTCGATTCGATTCTAAGTGTACAGGCGACGGAAGAGTGTATCAAACACGATATTGTTCCAAGTGTCGATTCGGTTGTAAATGTACAAACGGTAGAAGAATCGGTTAAACAAGACAGCATTGAATCCGATCTACAGCTGTCGGAAGAATCCAATATAGACGAAGCTATAGCCGCTGTCGATTCGATTCTAAGTGTACAGGCGACGGAAGAGTGTATCAAACACGATATTGTATCAAGTGTCGATTCGGTTGTAAATGTACAAACGGTAGAAGAATCGGTTAAACAAGACAGCATTGAATCCGATCTACAGCTGTTGGAAGAATCCAATATAGACGAAGCTATAGCCGCTGTCGATTCGATTCTAAGTGTACAGGCGACGGAAGAGTGTATCAAACACGATATTGTATCAAGTGTCGATTCGGTTGTAAATGTACAAACGGTAGAAGAATCGGTTAAACAAGACAGCATTGAATCCGATCTAAAGCTGTCGGAAGAGTCAGATATAGACTAAGCTATAGCCGCTGTCGATTCGATTCTAAGTGTACAGGCGACGGAAGAGTGTATCAAACACGATATTGTATCAAGTGTCGATTCGGTTGTAAATGTACAAACGGTAGAAGAATCGGTTAAACAAGACAGCATTGAATCCGATCTACAGCTGTTGGAAGAATCCAATATAGACGAAGCTATAGCCGCTGTCGATTCGATTCTAAGTGTACAGGCGACGGAAGAGTTTTCAAACACGATATTGTACCAAGTGTCGATTCGGTTGTAAATGTACAAACTGTAGAAGAAAGTGTTGAAACGGAAATTTTCGATTCTAAACACGTTTTAGAATCTGTTGCGCAAGAGATACAAGAATCTAAGACAGATGAGTCTATAGGCGTTGTTGATTCCATTGCAAGTGTACAAACAGTAGAAGAATGTATCGAACGAGAGAGTGTCGATTCTAAAGATTCTATAAAATCTGTTGTACAACTGTTAGATGAATCTAAGACAGGTGATTCTATAGCCGCTGTCGATTCTATTGTAAATGTACAAACAGTAGAAGAATGTATCGAACGAGAGAGTGTTGATTCTAAAGATGATGTAAAATCTGTTGTACGACCTATAGAAGAATCTAAGACAGATGAGTCTGTAGCCGCTGTCGATACCGTTGTTAATGTACAAACAGTAGAAGAATGTATCGAACAAGAGAGTGCCAATTCTAAAGATGTAAAATCTGTTGTACAACCGATAGAAGAATCTGTCAAATATAAGACAGAAGAAACTGTCGCCATTGTCGATTCAATTGTAAATGTAGAAACACTAGAAGAATGTATCAAACATGACAGTGTTGATTCTAAAGATGTTTTAGAATACGTTGTACAACCGATAGAAGAATCTAAGACAGACGAGTCTATAGCCGCTGTCGATTCCATTGTAAATGTACAAACGGTAGAAGAATACGTCAAACAGGAGAGTGTCGATTATAAAGATGTAAAATCTCTTATACAACCTATAGAACAGTGTAAGACAGATGAATCTATAGCTGCTTCCGATTCCGTTTTAGGTGTACAAACGGTCGAAGAATACGTTAAACGAGAGAATGTCGATTCAAAAGATGTAGAATCTGTTGTACATTTGTCGGAAGAATTTAAGATAGACAGATCTACAGTTGCTGTCGATTCCATTGTAAGTGTACAAACTGTAGAAGAATTCGTTAAACAGGAGATTGTTGAATCTGTAGATGTACAACCGATAGAAAAATCTGTCGTAGACGAGAAAGACGAATCTGTAGCCGTAAATGTACAGGGGGTAGAAGAATCTGTCGGTTCTATCGATGTACAACCGATAGAAAAATCTTTTAAGCGTGAAATCGAATCTATAATCGAATCTGTTGTAAATTTACGAGTGACAGAGGACTCGTTCTACCGTGAGAGTTCTTTGACGCAAAATTCGTGTGTAGATAACAAATTGGAGGCGACAGATACGTCTGTCGTTCCACAGCTGGAGACTGTAAGTAGGGAAGTAGGAGGACGGCGTACGGAAGAACATATTTCGGGGGGAGTAAATTTCGTTTGCGAGAGTGGCGCGACTCTGCTCGAGCGATGCGTTGACGGCGACGGCTCCGAGGGCGAAATTGTCGATAGGACGGCGGGAAGTCAGCCGGCGAAGGGCGAGACTGAATTGGACGCCCTTTTCAAGGGGCTGAAGATCGACGGGACAGCAGCCGGTGAGCGGCCGCTGAAGACCGCCGGCGGGAGGAAGCCGTACAGGGACATGTCCGACCTGATGGCCGCGTGCAGCCAGCAGGAACGCGAACTCAGATCGGAGGCCGGTAATTCGCTGTTCGACGTATCGATACAGCAGGAGGCGATGAAAGTGGCGCTGGATATAATGAACTCGCCCCCGTGCGACCCTCTCCAAGGCCGCCCCAAGACCAGTTCCTCACGCAGGCCAGATTCGACTCTATTTAAAGTCCCTCAGGTATTTTGAAAATCAATATTATAACGAGAACAAAAACATTACCGGTTAATTACCGGGTGAAACCTCATGCCGACTACCAAATATGGAAATGGGAAATTGAATATTTTCAAACAATTTATTGTATGTTAAATATATCATACATATAGTTAGTTAGTGAGTAGGTGTCACTCCAATGTGGACCAACTTGTGTTATATATATATATTTTTTTTTTCATTTACGTTATTACTCATTTTAAGAAAAAAAACAAATGTAATGCACTCACTTACTTCACATGAACGTATGTGTATGTGCATGCATGTGTGTGTGTGCGTGGTCGAGGTCATTTAATAATATTAGAATCGCTCTGGGGAATTTATTTTCTCATTTATTATATTCTTTCGTTTGTTCTTGAATATTTCCATATTATCTTTAAGTACGTCGACATCCTTGCAACAGACTTTGAAATGTTATTATTTGGTCCTTTCTGAAACATTCGGTATCAAAATTACAAGTTGATAATGCCTCGCGTGCTCATAAAAAGTCGTACGGCGTGATGAAGCCTTCAAAGAGAGGCGGTGTCCGGTACCGGTTCGCCGGAAATTCCGGTCGGGGGGATTTTTCATTAAAAGACGAGGAGCGCTCCGGACGTCCGGTGGAGGAGGTCGACGATGACCGAATAAAGGCCGTTACGGATTCGGATCGCCATAGTTCGACACTGGGACATTGCGGAGAAGCCGAATGTATCTTCAAACGTGCATTCGAAACCGTCTACGGCTTATCTGTCGGCGAAGATGTCGACGTACTTAAAAATATGTACGACGCCACTTGTTGTCGGTGAATTCCGCGATCACTTAGTTGTCGACCCGATACATACATGAAAATAACGAACGGTACAACCTGCATAGTGAAGTGACTGCGCGCAGACGTGAAGCGTCCGAAGAGCTACTTAAGACGGCATCGAGAATAACTACTGTTGACCACTACAATCGATAGTGCCCATTTCGAGGTTTAAATACATTTAGTTTATATTCATGGTTTTTATTCCGATGGTACCGAAAACTAGCTCTTAAGTAATATTGTTCAGGTATTGTGCTATCAATTTCAGTAACATTTTCACAGCAGGTGAGAGGTCGACTTCAGCCAGTTTATAAACAGTTCCTTGTTGTCTAAAGCATTTTAAGACCGGGCATTTTTTTTTATTTTAGGCAAATTGTATGTACTGAGGGATAACGAAATGTGTATGCGTCTCGAACATAAAAAAAAACACCTTCTTCAGCGTTTAACGGTGTTTGTTACCGTTTGATGTTACTGACAAACTGGCCATTAAGTTCTGAGGGAATTTCAGAAATATTTCCACAGCAGTTAATTTCGGCCAGTTTATAAACAAGCCGGTTGTACTATAAAATCATTTAAAGATTTTAAAGACCAGGTTTTTTTTTTTGGTTTTTTTATTGTAGGCGCGAATACGAAAGAAAAATGTAATACGCACCCTGAACATGCGGATTAATGTTTTTTTTTTTCGTTTAATCGACGTTACTACAAGTTACGTTTACGACATTGTGCTAGGATATTCCAGAAACATTTTCACAGCAGTTTCAACGGTCGGGATGTTATCTTCGGCCAGGTTATAAACACGGTTTTAGCGCGTTCTCCGGTTTTCGTTGGCGTGAAAGACTGTCAATCTATCGCACCGCCTGCGGACAGTTTTATTAAAAAATCTACATCTTTAAAACATGAAACCGATAAGAGACGTTAAAATAAAAATTCCTCTCGTACGTACGCCAATTTTCGGGGAATTTTAAAATCTGACATTTCTCCCAGCGAATATTGAACTTTCTTTTTTATATACGTCTTTTTGATTTTCTCTACTTGCGCAGTTGCGATACAGAGATTGTTGAAATTGTTTCAGTGTATGATGCGCTCAGCTGTCTCTCCGGACATCAACCGCAGTGAAGCTGGTCCAGTCACAGCCGACGAACATTTTCGCGAGGGCGAATGTAAGTAGTCTTTTCGTTCATCCATTAATATTTTCTTTTTATCGCACAACCGACATCGTTTACATGTTATACGGGGTGCTAATGATTTATGCACCGTTCTCAAACGGGCCCAAACACTGTAATCTTTCAATACTGTCGTAAGTATTCTCGGACAGTTATTACTCTACTAACGGAGTCGTGAACAATTCGTTTAAAATCGCGACTTCAGTTCGAACGAATTGAACGCGAACGTCGTCGTGGTCGATACATAGGAGAATACATGTAAAATTAGTTCTGAAAATGTTTTATTTATTTGTATGTCGGGCCCAGTCGTTATGAATCCGTTCACACTGTAAATTGTGCCTACGATTTCTCTATCTATCGTTATTCGCGCGGCATATACGATAGAATAAAAACATAAAGCGGTCGTATTCCGGAACGCACACACAGTCGGTAGTCGGTGGCCAAAAAATTGGGAGTTTACTGGACTTTTACATGTTCCGGAGATTCGTCCCAATTTGTAGGACAGGATTCTACAATCCTGTAGAATAATAAAACCCTGATAGTGCTATTCGATGAGTAGCATTTCGGTGTGGCGTAGCGGTATTATTATTTCGAAACTGGAACATTTATTTCTCGGATTTTCACAAAATAGGAAATACGAAAGGATATAATTTTCCCAATCCTGTGAGAACCGCCTTTCGCTTAGACTTTCAGTCTTTTAGCTTCACACAACTTGTTTATTGTGTATCCGCGACGGGTCGGAAATACCCCCCGTAGTAGATTTCCTCCGTTTTTTGCCTCCACTCGCCATGTTTCGGCCGCTCGCCATCTTCAGTAGGCGACAGAGGAGACGGAAACACACACACACACACGAAATCTACAGTATTTCAGTTTTTGGACCTAATTTCTCTGCGAAAACACACTACTCTACTAGAGCTGTCTAAAATGTTTCCAACGCGAACCGAAAATCATTTTCCCCTGGCAAGGGTAAAATTAAGTATAAAATTTTAATTTAATATACCTGTTTTGTGGTCTGCGAGGGGTTGGAATACTGGGTAGGTTCGTGATGTTTCTGTCTCCTCTCTCTCGCTGCCGGTTTGGTCTTTCGCTAGACCGGTTTGTCGGCCGCTCGCCATCTTCAGTAGCGCCCTGTGTCAGCACTTTGGGACGTTTTTTGGGCTACTGACAAACATTAGAAGCAGTGAGAGGATGCCCAAAAACATCCAAAGTGCCACAACCAGTGATGTGCGCTACTGAAGACGGCGAGCGGCCGACAAACCGGTCTGGCGGAAGACCGAACCGGCAGCGAGAGAGGAGACAGAAACATCACGAAACCTACAGTATAAAATTTTACTTATTACAATGCATTATTGTCAAATAGCCCCTCCGAATATGTTTTTAAAAACCGGTTTGTCAAATATTTTATTTTTTTAAATCCAGTCCCATTTGAGATTTAGCACACTACAGTGTCGAACCAACCATCTTTTATTTCGAATAATAATCATAATTACAAGTATTTTAAACGGATGTAGTATTTATAATGTGAAATTGTTGAAAGTAATAATGATAACAGAGTGATAATTCAAGTTGAAAGAAATAGATATATCGGAAAAACATAACTGATTCCCCATTTGGGGCCTGAGGAATTTTAAGATGAGTTAGAGTGGCCTAATAAAGGACAGTATTTTAATTTAATATACCTGTTTTGTGGTCTGCGAGGGGTTGGAATACTGGGTAGATTCATGATGTTTCTGTCTCCTCTCTGACTGCCGGTTCGGTCTTTCGCTAGACCGGTTTGTCGGCCGCTCGCCGTCTTCAGTAGCGCCCTGTGTTAGTGAATATGGCGTGTGAAAACTGTGACAGTAGAGTGTGAAAACTGTGACAGTGCAGCAGTGAAGGGGATGCCCGAAAAGCATCCAAAGTGCTGACAGTGACTGACAACACAGGCTACTGAAGATGGCGGCGGCCGACAAACGCGGTCTAGCAAAAGACCGAACCAGCAGAGAGGAGACACAAACATCATCCTACAGGACGCTATTTTAATTTAAATAAGCCGGCATTTTATTTGGTTTGGGGGTAAGAGAGAAAAAAATTTGTTCCAGCCGGAACTCTAAGTTTAGTGTTCTGACCGAAGGCTAAACGGTTTACTGAAATAGACTATTGGCTTTCACAATAGTCTTTCTTATCTGGCCTTGATACAACTGTACAACTGACGGTCAGTCTGCCCTGTTCTCCGGTCAGTTCTGGTCAGTGTTTGTTTGTTTTTTGTTTTAACGTTATTTATTGTACAATCAACTAACTGTAACGCCAGTCTGTTTCACCCGATAAAGATTCGCGGCCCCGAACCGAAACTGTTGGGTGTTGGTGACTGAAAGGCGGCACTCGACACGTTAAAGAGAATTTCTCTCTTTTTTTTTTTTTTTTAAAACAAAATTCGTATCTTATCTAATTTCTTTCGCTTATCTCGCGATTCCACTATCCCCAGCCCAGTGCACGTTCAGCGGCAGTAGGAGCGGTGTTGTTGTAATTTTTATTTTTTAAGCGAACCGAAACTGGAACGGCGGTTGTGATCATCGATTTTATATCTTATGTTGGGGAATTTAAAAATTTAACCGCCGACCCGGGGTGAGATACCTTTTATGTTGTGTTGTTGTCGGGCGAATATGATTTTGGGGGCCCCGAGAAGGGAAGGGCGAAAAGAACCCCCCCCCCACCTATAGAGAAGCGAAATTATTTAAAAAAAAATAATAATAATCATAACAGTTACTGATAATAGAATTTCGCTACAGTTCGTAGGTACAATTTATTAAATTTGGTTTATTAAATTAAAAATTGCCGAAAATTGTAAGGGGCCCCAATAGATATCGATCATATTCAATTCCGAATTGTAAATTATTATAAAAAACTCAACTGTCGACAGCATTAATAAAGTTCGCCCTGAAATGGACGGAAGTTTTTGATTTTGGGGCCCCTTTTTTGAAATTTTGATTTTTCGGTGGAGGGGGGGTAAAAACACAAATAGTTTTTCTCGGTTAGTCCTTACGGCTTCCCATTTCCAAAATACCGGCTATTTTTCATTAAATATCAGGACGACTATTTTCGTTTTAAGTAATTGGGAAAATGTGGAAAATTTGTTAATCATATATGGTATGATGTTCACCGGTGGCGGCCGCGTATATACAAAAAAATTTTTTTTTTTTCCGTGCAATTTACTAATTAGCATTGTGCAAATATATCGGGACGGTTAATGTAGGGAATATTTTCTATTCCGTGCACGAATCGATTGTAAAATTTGAAGGGAAAACTGTATAATCTAACCGAAGTGGCCGTCGGATGTTTTTGCAAACGCCAATAAGTTAAATGCCTACTAACCGTTTCGACGTATTACGGTTAAAGACAGATTGAGAGACTTAGTTTATACTTAATTTGCATTATTCACCAATAAAAATTTAAAGTGTTTTGAAAATAAAACACAGAAAAAACTGAGTTAGGTGTCTCTTTGGGATTATTAAATTGTAAATTATTACACTAGCAAACAAAACAGAAAATAAATAAGAAAAGGTGTATAATTTGTCTCATACATCATTTATTTTCTTGTACTATTGTCTCATGTAATATGTATCATTTATGGTCTAACCCAATCTCTGGATAGGTATGAGATTTATATATATATATATATATATATATATATATTTTTTTTAAATGGTCGTTACTCCAACATAGCCACAAATCGAGAGCCAGTAAACTGCAGTATGTTGTATTTTAACAGACACAGTTATTTTTTTTTACAAATATTCCCTTGTCCGATTCATTTCATAAACACGAAAAAGCCCGTCCTGAAACAGTTTGTATGCAAAAAATCAAATTGGCGGGACAGGATAGGTTCAAGTTTTCGGTTCGTATACCAGTTTGTATATTTTGTATAATTTGTTGTATCCGCTTGTAGTTTTTGTCCCGCCAAACCGGGGGGGAAACAAGCGGGCTTTATTATTTCAGGGAATCGGTTGAAAATTTCATAAGTTCGAGGCCGTTTTAGTGAACTTTTTCGAACATTATTCTAGTGTAGTATATAGTCGATTTGCATAAGGCATAAAAAAAAAATTGAAAGTGTTTTCGGTTTCGGGAAATTTCATCAAAGATCTCCTCTTAACGTTCGAGTGCTGAAGAGTTTATATATATATATATATATATATATATATATATATATATATGTAACATGCTATCGCTAATAATTCGCAATCTCTCTTACGAGGGATGATGATGTCGCTTTCAGACGAATGAAAATTTGACATCGTCTATTTCAGTATAACACTTGTTGAGAAAGTGAAAACAGTTTAAAATCCCATAAAACAACGAAACTGTGATCGATAGGAATTCGAAAGATCTCAATAGCTGCGAAAATTATACTACCCAACGGCAGCGTCTTAAATAATAAACGGTTAAACGATTCGCCGTTTGGTAATTTTCTCGTACAACATTTCTTGTAGTATATTATCTCATTATACGGTCAACTCGATGATTCTTTTTTTAACGACGACGATACTTATATATATATATATATATATGTATTTTCAATTTGTGCTATTATTTTTCTGTTTGCAGCTTTCCAGGACGCGACCAAATTCGATTTTGAATTTCTGTCGAGAGTCGGAAGCCAACCGACCGGTAGGTGTCAGGCCAGACAGAGCATCATCGTCTCTTTCGATCCGCTATTTCAGTCGGCGACAACTGCCGAATCTCAGAAACTCAACGCAGCCATGAGCGACAGGTCGGTAATAAATACATCCGTCGTAAGTTATTTTCGCTAGGAAAGACAGTAGGAAATGCAGTTTTCGATTACACGTTTTGGTGTCATCGGTCTGCTCTTGCGGCCGGAATACGTGTAGAACAGCGAAAGGGTTAAAGACATCGATAACAAAAAAAATTTTCTTTTCGAATGAAAATTGGGCCGAATGAATAAAAAGGGTCTCTCGTGCCAAAGTGGCTCGGACACCGCTACTGAAGGGCGGTGTCTGGTTTTGAATTGATAAAAAAAAAAATTTTTCTTTTTGAATTGTACTTAGAGGAGTTCATAACTTCCCTTAACTTTTTGTATTTTTCCGTTTCCGTCGCGTTTTCGTTTTTTTGATTAAGTCACACAGCCTGTGTCTTCAGAAAGAAAACTTGTTATCGATGCTGCGGAGTAATTTATTATTTCCGCTCGCGCTCGTTACTATTATTATTATTAGTTTTATACAAGAAATCAAACGTACACTCAGTTGTTCTTAGTAGCGAATAGGACACGTTGAAACGTATTAAATTGTTAAGTTTATAAAGTTGTTGCAACTACTAAAAAATCTCGTAAAGGGTTAAAATCGTTTTTAATCTCTGTTTCAGCGCGGTTCGAGTCCGAAGTAAAATTTGAACGACTCCGTCTCTTGGCGCCCACACCGAAAAAGACGAAGATGACTGTGAACCCGTCCAGAAACTTGTTTCCATCACGCCATCAAATCTGAAAGCGCCCGTCGAGGCGAAATCTACGATGCGCCATCAAACTATCGTTATTACTAATTATTTTAAACCGTTTGCTTCGGTGGCTCTCTCGGGCACCACTGGGCGTGATGCGATAACTGGGCGGTGGCGAGAAGGCACCATTGAATCGATCGTTTATCTGTGTTGACCTAAGAGAATATCGCCGAAAGGTCTACTCGGCCTTTTGTAGATCATATTACGCGGTCTCAAACAGCTATAAAGGTGCGTTATCCGAAATAAAGGGCGCGCTTATCCGGTAAAATGTCTATCTCAAAAATACTAGCGGCCGGCGTTGAACTCCGGCCGACGCCGGTTCGAACTCGACCTTCTCGATCGCATCATTTCTTTCAAAGTTACCGAGAGCCCCGATAAGTATGGAATACGACGAAGAAATTACTTCTAGCGGAGCAGGATTCGATTTTTCGGCGATAGCAGGCGAAATTACATCGCTACGTAGAGACGGCTCGCCCGTAAGTGATGAAGATGACGATGACGTTAGAGGAGTGAGAAGAGGAAAAATCCGAATAATCGATAGTGAATCCGGAAGCCGAAGTGACTCTGTACAGAAGAGACTGAACCTTCGGAATGGACAGTGTGCACGGAATCCGAAGAAATACCCGGAATAATACCGTTTATATCCGGTGAAAGACGAGTAGGACCGCACGTATTTCCACGCATAGAAGAACCGATAGATTTTTCACAAATTATTTTTCACCGAGGAATTAGTTATTGAGATAGTGAAGGGAAACTGACGATAACGCCGCGACGGGGAAAGTAGAAGGGAAGACCTTATCATCCGGTTCTATATATGGTTATCGTGGTACGATGTAACAGTTACGGTACGAGTTGCCGGTTCACCCGACAGAAAAGCGCCACAATTATCTTTCATCGCGCGTTATATAAAACAAAAAACACCTATCGGGAATTGCCTACACAAAAGAAAATACGGAGTTTTATTACCCTATTAAAATTTATATATATATATTTGTTTATTAAAAAGAAACACATAAGTTGAATATATTACATATTGAGCTTCTATCACTGTTGTTCTTGCGGTCCGCTTAAGTGTTACATTTCTGGTCCCGTGTGTTAAAAATACCGCGGTGAGATAAAGTAGAAAAAAGAAATAGATTGACAGAGGAGAGAGAGAGGGGTGAGGGGGGGAGGGCAGTCTTGGAATCTTATCTCCAGGAATATCATTATTTATTCCTGGAGCTATTGAGAAGGCGCTTTTACATCTTTTATTGTGTACACCGACCGTATTTATAAAACGGGTTCGGCCCTACCGAATAATAATAATACTTTTCCTCCATCCGTTGCCGCTTTTTATTACTTTATTCGGAGAGCGTTGCGTTGTCGGTATTTAAATACCGAATGAATAACTTATTTTCAAACTGTCGGCCTATTTTAAAATTACCGATTTCGTCCCAATCACGGGACAAAAGGGTTTTTGTGCGTTGAACGAAGGACAGTTTCGAAAAATATTTTTACGCAATATTATTCGTGTTTAATCGTCCTCCGTTGAACACAACACGTGCGTACGGTATCGAGCTCTATAAATAAAGGGTAAAAAAAATTTTTAAATATGTGTTATAATACCACGTATTGTTAATAAGTTTGGATCGTTTATACCCAATATAACATTTTCGTCCGCCAGTTTATTTACAAGGATACTTGCAAGTTTGCTTCAATCATTAAATGTATTTGACGATGAAAGTGTTCGAGCAATAGCCGGTATAAATAAAGGGTAACAAGAAAGGATTAAATAATTTAAAAATGAGTATTTTCAAGCAGTATTGTTGAGCGAATTGGTATTGTTTGCACCTAATAAATAACATTAATCGCCATGTAAATGAACATATTTAATTGCTTGAATAAATTTTGTCCCCCACAAGCGTTGCAATCTATTTATATTATATAAAATATAATACGTATAACTTTCGGTCTTCTTTCTAATTGTAAGTATTAACAGCTCGATACGCAGCATTATTTTTCTCATTCTAATTGATTCTGGAGATTGCATTTTTGTTAGTCACGGTTTATTAGCAATAAAGTTTGCCTCCATTTTTTTTCTTAAATTAAAGGTGTACGGAAATTAAAAAAAATTTGTTTTCATACTGACGTGTACTGACCGGTATCGTTGAGCAGATTCAATTGTCCACGTCCAGCGTACAACATTGACTATTTGCCGTCTGGTATAAATCTGTAATTGAATACATTTTTGAATTGGATTGAAAATGAAATTAGTTTGTTTTGGGCTCGGGTCAGTTATATACATTTTCTCTCTTGGATCGGACGCCTGTCGGTCTGTACAGACGTCTGGAGCCAGACTGCGCCGTGGGCTATTTTTGTACGCGTGAGTTAGTTTGAAGCGTCTAGGCTCGGTTTGGCTCCTCCACCTGCTCCTCCTCCTCCTCCTCCTCCTCCTCCTCCTCCTCCACCTCCTCCTCCTCCTCCACCTCCTCCTCATCCTCTCGACCGTCCAGAGTCATCAACAGTAGCGCCGCAGTGTCCACATGTTCGAGAACATGTTCGCCATTCAGCTCATCTGTTATTACACGAATCTGATCGTGAGTTGTGAATCGAATTATTCGTAAAACCTTCATTTTGTCTCCACTTCGCGGTCAGTGTTGTTATAAATTGTTTAATTATTGCGACATTTCGTTATTATTACAATATTGGAGGAGAGAAAAAAAAATTCCTTTTTTTCGGATTACCAACTCACGGTTTTTAGCCCTAATACTCTAAAATTTGCGTATCATTTACAATGTTATTCTTTATAACATTTATGTGCGCAAAGCACATAATAGGGCACGATTGCGCCGTATAAGCTTCGTCCTCTTCGATTTGATATAAAACTATAACTATATATTTTTCCTTTTTTCAGGTCAGTTCTCTTTCGACTCCTCCGACGATCAGGCAGGACATACTGAGCAAAGAGATATTGAAACTGCAGGAACTCATGATACAACAGGAACAATCGTACCAAGTTAGTACCCGGCGTATCTTTATCATCGGCGCGTATCGGATAGTTGGCCGATTTTTAGACCGGAAGAGCCCGTTTAAAAGATGTATTCATTTTTTTTTTCTTTCTTCGTTAGGAACAACTCGCCAGCACGACGGAAATGCTCGAGAAGCAGAAGCTGAGAATAAACGAACTGGAGGCGAAAGACTCGAGGGAGACAGTCGAGGAGAAGCGGAGGGCGGCCGAAGCGAAACTGAAAGCGACGGAAACTAAATTGTCCAAAGTCGAAAGAACTCGCCGACAGCACCCTGAGCAGGAAACAGCTTACGTCAGTATTTCGACAAGAATCAAAATTCTATATATCAAGAGTCAAAAATTCAATATTTTGGCTTATCCAAAATTATGACTTGCATTTATAATTAAACTCGGTGTTGTAAAATGGTTTAAAATATGAGTCTGGTCATCAGACCAGAGACTTATAACCGCAGTTCTTGAGATATATATATATATATATATATATATATATATATATATATATATATATATATAAAATTGAATAATGAGCCCTTTGAGCGACTAGACCTTGTCAGGCTCCTCAGTCTCTCTCCAACCTTCACTGTAGTCACTTTTACTTCCATTCTTTTCTTATCAATTCTTTCATGCAAATATTAACTTATATATATATATATATATATATATATATATATATATATATATAAGTTATCTTCAGTAGCACTGTGTCAGTCACTGTTGTGGCACTTTGGATGTTTTTGTGGGCCATCCTCACTGCTGCACTGTGTCACTTTCACATGTACTGTAGTGTCTGTCAGTATGTCAGTCGTTTATATATATATATATATATATATATATATATATATATATATGTTCTGTTATTGTTTTGGGGGATGGTGTGATCCTTTAATAGGATTATGGGGGCAAATATGGGGTCACTCTGGGAATTGATTTTCTCATTTATAATTTTATTTTTCTTACATTCGAAGATTTCCAGGTTTTCTACAATATCCAAATTCTTTTCCTTTCTCGGGCCGGGTGTAATAATTTTAATGATCTTTCGATGTTAATTGTTTCGTGCCCGGAGTTTATGGCGAAATTGGTAATCCATTTTTTATTTTATGGCTCTGATACGTTCCTTGTATCTGTCGTCAATTTTTCGCCCGGTTTGGCCGATGCAATAAATTCCATCGCACACGATATCTTGTATATCTTGTTGTTGCGTATTGACGTGTTTTTCTACTTGTTTATCGTTTGTTCCGTACGATATTGTTCTGAAACGTCATCGCGCGCCCGTTGCCCTCTCTCGTTTCCAGTATGATAATGGAAGAGTACGAGAAGACGATATCTCAGCTGGTGACGAAACGCGAGGACGAAAGGCAGGAATTCGAACAGGTGAAAGAGACGATCGCGAACGAAAGGGACGCCGCTCTCAAACACCTCAGCAACATGGAAGTAGCTTTCAACGACGTCCATCAGTAAGAGAACTTTGTTACGTTTTTCTTCAAAAACACGATTATAATTAATATAACGAGTCGAGGAAATTCGATATGAATCTAATCGGATAGAGTATTAAATTGACGTAACTATTTTTTTTTATAACCGTTTAACGTCGTCCGCAGGAAGTACGAAAAGTGCAAGGGCGTAATTGAAAATATGAAGGTCAACGAGACCGCTTTCAAAGAGAGTATAGCGGCCAACGAAAAAACGATAAAGAAGTTCGAGGCTGACTATCAGAAATTGAAAAAGCACGCTTCGGAAAAATTGGAATCGTAAGTGTATAAAACTATAACTGTGTTTTATGATTTTTTATGTTTTTCGACGTCGAAATGTATGCTTTTGAAATATGCTCCCCTCAAAACGTAAGCCCTTTATGGGCGGACGTTCGGAAAAAAATAGAAAATTTGTTACTTTTTGAACAATTTTTAATTTTTGTTTTATACTTTGCAAAAATTTTTAATTTCTTGAAAATATTTTTTAGAATACCTTTTTTTTAACTTTAGAAAATTTTTAATTTTTTTTAGAAATTGTTTATTTTAGACAATTTATAATTTTCGGAAAATGTTTAATATATTTTAGAAAATGTACGATATTTCGATATACCTGTTTTGTGGTCTGCGAGGGGTATAATATTTCGGTTTATTTATGAAAATGTTTAATATTTAGAGAAATTCTATTCGAAGATTTCGAAATTCCCAATTATTGTCCATACATTTTGTCGTCTTTTTCTTCCCTTTCTAACGAAAGGCGACAAAAACGGCGACAGTAAATTACAATATTTATAATTGTTTATTGACACAATTCGTCGCATCATATGACTGAAACTCCAATTATCCGATTACGCATTTGAAAATTAATGTTTCCTGTAGGATCGTGACGTTTCTGTCTCCTCTCTCTCGCTGCCGGTTCGGTCTTTCGCTAGACCACGGTTTCGGCCTCTCGCCATCTTCAGTAGCGCCCTGTGTTGTCAGTCACTTTGGATGTTTTTTTGGGGGCATCCTCACTGCACTGCACTGTGTCACTTTCACACTGTACTGTAGTGTTTGTCAGTATGTCAGTCGTTTATATAAACATACAAAGTGCTGACAGTGACAGTAACACAGGGCGCTACTGAAGATGGCGAGCGGCCGAAACCGTGGTCTAGCGAAAGGAGACAGAAACATCACGAAACCTACCCGGTATTCCAACCCCTCGCAGACCACAAAAAACGGGTATATTAAATTATATTAATACTTTCCGTTTGTCTGCGCTCTCCCGCAGGGCCAACGAAGAATTGGCGAGCCTGAGGAAGGCGCACCACGGCGAGGTCGCCAAACTGAAGGCGATAGCGAAAAAGGCCGAAATAAGGATAAAGAGCCTCGAGGACTCGCTCGAACAGAAGGAGAAGGAGGTGCGCGAGCTGACGCAGATATGCGACGAGCTAATCGGTAAAGTTGAACAGCCGTAGAAATCGTAAAACCGGTTTCGTTTTTCCGTTTTTTTTTTTTTAAAAATGAGGAAGGCGAAACAGAAAAAAGAGGAAAATTCCTTGAAAACCTCTTTTGGAGGCAGTTCGATCTGCTCTTTCTTTTCCGTTTTTCGTTTTTTCAGTCTGTCCCAACGATTTTAAACAAAGTTTATTACTCTACCCCGTAACAAAATAATAATAATAATATAAATAAACTGTTACAATAGGAAAAAAAAACCAATTTTGGCTCTGTATATTTTTTTTAATTTATAGTGAAAAATAAAACCCACCCCCCCCACTCTGTTTTTATTCTAATTTTAGTCTATACTAATTGTAAAAAAAGAAAAAAATATAAAATTGAAATTAGGGTATTAAATATATACTAGTTAACTTTTTTTAGCCTTATTGTTACTTTTTGTTATTAATAACGGTTGTGTCGAATAAAAAAAAAAATTTCCTGCCCCCCCCCCCACCAATCTTATGCACTATTGTACATTGTGTATTGTAAACAATTTTCTACAAGTTTGTTGTTTGTATATGATGATTTGAGATTGTGTACGCAGGAAGTAGACTGTTGAATATATTTTTTATAAAAAAAACCAAAAAAAATTTTCTCGAGTCTTAAACTTGTTTTTTTTTGTTAAATTCGATCGGAGCGCCACGAAACGTTCTCGATTTTGTACTCTTCTTCTTCTTCTCCTTATTCTTTTTATATATATTTTTTTACTGTTTTTCTGTTCGTACTGCCGTCTTAATTAATGACCGTGTAATAAATGTGGTACAATATTTTTTTTTTTTTAATTTTTTTTTACTCAGTCTCTATGTGTCTTGTGAAATATATATATATATGTATATTGATTTTTTGTTTAATTTAACAATAATGCGTTTTTTTTTGTTCATTTTTTTTTCAGCCAAAATGTCCTAAAATGATAATAAATCAGTCTGTCTGTCTGTCTCTCTCTCTCTCTCTCTCTCTCTGTCTGTCTGTCGGTGTGTGTGAAAGCGAGTGCGAGAGCGAGCGCTGACGCTGACGCGCGCAGACCTTTTCCTCTTCCGGTGGTGTCGTGTCAGTTTTTACCCTCCCCCCAATCGTTCATTTATCAACAAGAAGACGAACAACGCGGAACAGCGATTTAAATTACCTTCGTGACTGTTAGTTACCTTAAGTTCTTATATATATATACACGTATATAATATATATTTTATTTTTATTTTATTTTTTTTTTTAATTTATTTTCTTTTATTTAAAAAAAAAAATATTATCTTACGGCATCTTATAATCTTCTACTCTGTGTAACAAGTGCAATAAACTGATATATAAAATGCTGTGGAATATGTGCTGTGCTGTGTAGGTGTAAAAATAATATTAATACGACCATTTATTATATATAAATATATATATATATATTTGTGTCTTACCATGTGTATATATGTATATACACGGCTAAAAATAACAAAAAAAAAAAACAACAATACGATTGCTAAAAATTATTTTTTAAACATAATTTAGCTGTTAATTGCTATATGAATTTTTTTGTAAATAAATAAAATTATTAATATTAGGATCCGTGTTGTCACTTCCTTGAGTTCGATTAACGGAATATTTTTCTAGTTAATACCGTGTGAGTGTGTGTGTGTGTGTGTGCGAGGTGTTTGGAATAGCGTAGATTTCGCGTAGTTTCCGCCGCCCCTCGCTACTGAAGACGGCGAACGGCGCCGCGAAACCGGTCCGGCGAGTGGCGACTGAGGAATACGCGCGAAATCAACGCAACGTTTTCCAACTCGATTCCATATTCCGTGCCCCGTCAATTGAGCGTAATAAATCTTTTTTTTTACGGCTTCGTTTATTTTTTTGATGTTACTATTAACGTTTTTTCACTCTCTCATTACTAACAATTTTAACCCGGATCCTCTAGAAATGAGGCTCTTTCTCTCTCTCTCTCTCTCTCTCTGTTTGGAATTTCAGGTTTATTCCGGATTCGGTTTTGTTTTCTCTTCCGATTTCTGGAATATCTGTCCGTTAAACGATGTTCGAATTTTTTTTAATGTCGCATCGAAGCTGAAGAAACGCGATGAGAACGAAAACGTGAGAAGAAAATTGTCGAAAAAAAACCTTTATTTTATTTTTTTTTTTATTTTACATTATGTATTTTATTACGTGAGCGATAATATATAATTATACGAAATTATTCCAGTCGTGACTATACGAAATAAATTGAAAAGAAAAGCATCCGTAGGTGACAAGGTTTACACCCGAATCTCTTCAATTCTCTGGGTACAAACTGTATTTTATTTTGCTTGAAAAATCATCTATAAATAACAAAGATATTCTTTAATCTAATAATTACGATAATATAACACTAGTAATGTTAACACGAATGGAAATTATAAAGAAAAACCAACGAAAATATATCCATTTTATTTCAATATTATGAGTTAAAGTGCGAGTAGGTTACAGCCGATTATTGCATTGTATAGAATAGAAAATATAAAAATATTACGAAGAGAAATATTTATGAGTAAGAGGAGTAAAAAAATCATCTTTTTTTTCCATGGACCGGAATCTGGTTTTGAAAAAATACGAAACATAAAAACTGGTTTCCCCAAAAAAAAAAAAATAATGGGGCGAAGTATGTATACGTATCGAAGAAATGTATGTAAATAATACATTATTATACGCTTTATGATTGTAAAAATTGGTCATCTTCAGTTGGCAGTTTCCTACGTCCAGCCGAGGATAAAATAAAGAATCGAAGGTTTGTAAATTTATCCCTTTGTAAATTTTAATTAGCGTGGGGGGGGGAAATGTAATTTTTACATTTAGAATTTAACATTTAGGAATATTAATTAGTAGTGGCTAATTGAGATGATGTATATAAGAGCTCGAATTATACCTAAATTAAAGCCTAAATGTTAAATTTGTTGAGGAAAATTTTTATATCTTACAAGTCGATTTCGACCATAGTTATGTCAAAGTATTGAGTTGGAGGTTTTCGATTTATATTCAAAAGTTTGTATTTAAAGATGAGAAAATAAAGTTTAATTGTTCTACAGGCAAAAAAAAGGTTGGTATGTTAATTTTAAGCCCAATTCAGTATAGTCAAAAACGCTCAATTAAATATAAAGGCGAAATGACAAAAAATCCAATCGAATTCGAACTGAATTATGTTAACGGTTGGTTCTGAAAATACTCTCTTTATTATTTCCAGTATTTTAAAGATTTTCATTATTGTTTTAGGACAATTATACAAAATAATTTGTATATTATTTTTATTTCTCTAAATACAAATATTATATCGATACAAATGGCGATTACTGCACGCATTCCGGCCTATTGGCCCTACTAGATTTATATACTTAAATATTATAATACATTAAACGCGAATTTTTTACAATATCGTTGTGCGATAGTCGGGAAAATTTACATTAAAAACTTGAGTTACAATATTGTTTAGGACATCGTTCATAATTAATCCTTAGTATTGAAGAAAAACAATACAACCTGAATAAAGGAAGCGTTTTATTTCTACAGAACAGTATATATATATATTAAAATTTAAATAAACATTATTATAATTTAATAAAAATTGAAAGATGTTTTTCGGAAATTGTTATCGGTTTAGTGTCGCGAATGAAGCAACAGTTGGCCAACCTGGCCGACTGAATCGAGCCAGACGGGCGAGGTTTCAATCCTGAGTTGATGGTTAACGCACGTGTATCGTCTGTTTACTCCTCCGAGCGAGGTTGTCTCTCGTCGAATATCCGGTCGAAATAGGAAAATAGATGTCGTTCTTCATCAGAAACAAGTCGAAGGGGCCGCCGGGCGGCCGACAGGCCGGCAAGAGGAGGTCGAGAGGGGGCGGAGATATAGCCGTCCAGTCGAAGAGGAAGAAGAAGAACTATTGGAAAAAGTGTGACGAGGAGATAGAGAGCGAGGATGAGGACGAGCTGGTAGGGGGAGGGGAGAATTTCGAGGCCGAGAGGGAGGAGGAGGATGAGGCGGGCACGACGGCCCAGGAGAAGAAACTGCAGTTGGCCAAGAAGTATCTGGGCGAGCTGAAGAAGCGGGAGGAGGAGAGGGCTAAGGAGGAGAACGGGCCGGTGGACAGCCTCGTCCTGGAGAGGCTGAAGGAGGCGGTGTTGGAGCGGGACGGCAAGCTGCGCAGGAGGGTCGCCGACAAAATTAAAACGCAAATAGCCGCCGCCGATATACAGGTGTTGCGTTGTAAAGAGCACAAACTGTCGATTACCTGCGTCGTCGTATCGCCCGATTCGCAATTCGCCTATTCAGCCTCGAAGGACGGCTCGATAGTCAAGTGGAATCTGGCCGAGGGGAAAAAATTGAAATTTCTCCCGCCCAAATATAAACGCCCCGAAAATCCGAACTTGCACGCGTCGGCGGTGCTAGCGTTGGCCGTTTCCGCCGACGGAAAGTATCTGGCGTCGAGCGACGAAGGCCAGCTGATACAGCTGTGGGACGCTGAAACGCTCGACAACGTTTTCACGTTCAAGGGACACAGGGCGGCGGTCACCGGCCTCGCGTTCGTCGCCACGACGCTCTACAGCTGTTCTCGCGACAGGACAGTCAAATCGTGGAATATAGTCGAGAAGGGCTATATCGAGACACTGTTCGGGCACCAGTCGGCGGCGACCAGCGTCGACGTACTCTCGCCGGACAGGGTTCTGACGTCGGGCGGCGCCGACGGCTCAGTCCGCCTGTGGAAGATACCGGAGGAATCGCACCTGATATTCAACGGCGGCGGAGTCGACTGCGTCCGGAGGTTGGACGGCGGCCATTTCGTGTCGTGTTCGGACGACGGCTCGGTGTCGGTGTGGGGCGTTTTCAAGAAGAAGCCGTTGGCGACCGTCCGACTGAGCCACGGAGCGTCGGCGCCGACCGGCCAGCCCAACTGGTGCGTCGCCGTCGCCCCGATCGACAACACCGAAGTGTTCGCGTCCGGCTCCAACGACGGGTTCGTCAGGCTGTGGAAATGCGACGAGAACTTCAAGAGCATATCGAACGTCGTCGATATACCGGTCGTCGGTTTCGTTAATTCGTTAGCGTTCAGCCGCGACGGTAAAATTCTGGTCGCGGCCGTCGGCCAGGAGCACAGGCTCGGCAGGTGGTCAAGGATGGCGCAAGCGAAAAATTCTATACTCGTCGTCAATATCATGAAGCCCGATCTGTAAGTATAGTTAACGGTCAAATTATAATCTACACGACTAACCTTAAGAACGGTAACAACGGGTGAATTAACCGAAACGAATTATCGAAATTTCACCAAATAATTTGTGAGATGGCGCCTGAATCTTAATCCTATAACGTTGATATCAATTTTTTTTCATTCGCGCATTCGGGTTTATGCTGATTTATCGTTCTCCCCAATTTTTTTCGGGATTTAAAATAAAAATTCGGCCCATAGACGGGCCCATTTTCGGGCCATAATCCGTTGTTAACGCACATTATTTTACACATTATATATGTCGTTTATATATGAAAGCGTCGAGTAGATACGGGAAGTCGCGGCGGTACAATAAACTATTTTATTTAGCCGGATTAATTTTTACATTACGTCGTCGTAATTTTACATTAATTTCAAATAGTTTTGAATGCCCATTTTGTGGGTTTTTTTTTCCCCCCCCGAAAGAGAAGAGATTTTTCTGCAATTTCCAGGAGTTTCTGCAACTCTCCTTCTAATAACTTTCAATATTTACGACTTAAAATTATATCGCAAGGCATGCATTGTACATTTACGGTGTAACGGTAATAATAAATAAGAGGGCGGATTTAATCGCGAAAAAATTAATTCTAAAGGGCGATTTCCCGACATCGTCCCGAAGCTTAGCCCTTCAACATCTTCTACTGTACGTTTTAACAATTTTTTCGTACGGCAATTATTGTGTCTGTGAAATCGCAATTAATTATCTAATAATTTTTATTTATTTTTTTCGATTTTTTTTAATCGTGCGACACTAATTTTATTTTTATTTTTTTACTTTCGCAGAGAAGAGAAAAATATTGGTGAAGAGAAACGAGACGGGAATCAACTACGATAATTAAGTGTAAATTTTATCTCTGAGGAAAAATAAATTGTAATTTTATATTTATGTACTTTTTTCGTGTTTCTATTTTATATTCTTGTAAATAATTATTAATATTTTTTTCGTCTCTCCGCATATATCTTTTTTATACATACCTTTCTAATACACATATTTTACTTTACGATTGTGACTTGATCGTCCAGAAAATTACAATATATATATATATATATATATATATATATATATATTTATATAAACACATACTTCAGCATGAAAAATATCTGCCGCATATAATGTGTATTCGGTGCATATTAATTGTTCTTAAAAATGGTAAAAATCATCCGGAAAATTACAACATATATGCGTAATCGTGAAAAATATCTGCGGTTGAGCATCGTGCATTGAAATGCGTATGAAATTTTCAAAATGTCCCCCACGTATAATACAGTATAGTATAGTATAGATTGTTCTTAAAATTCAGGATTATTGTAGATAATGTAAAAAAAAAAAAGGTAAGATACGTCTGTTGCAGAATACTTGAGTATGTAACGATAATAAATTGACGAGAAATTTAATCCGTTTCTGATGAAATTTCAGTCGAAATATTTTAAGGGCTTGATCACCTGTTTCTTCGCTCCGTCGACCATCGATCAGAAACAAATCTCGCTTCGATTTGTTTCTAAAAATTCAGGATTACGCCAAACGTAACGTGGACAACAAATGTTTCAGGAACAGAATTCTGTAATGCAATTTCGTTTGTTCGCTACATTTGCACCCGACGACAACAAATTCAATACAATAAGAATATTGTCGTGGAAATGACATTTTATTTTTGTATATATATATATACATATATATGTATATATATTATTTCAATATTTTAATAAATTTGAATTTTCATTTGAGGTTGTTCTAGTTCGCCCGTCGGACTGTAGGGGGCAGCACCTGGTGTCGGAAGGCGGCAATTTTAAAATTCGAGAATTTTAATTTTATAAAAGTTTAAAATTAATATTAATTTTAATTTATTAATAATTACGTAATTATTTAAAAAATATATAAATAAATAATTATATTTCAATAGATGTTGAGCATTCTTTGCCAAAATATACCTTCAGAGAGACACTGCATCTTTTTTTTTTTCGGTTCTGGCCAAATACCGACCAAATTTTCCTTTTTTTTTTCCTACAAAAAATTAAGATCGAAGGAAAATATTTGTTTCGAATAAATTTTAGAGGATTCAGGACGAACATTGCCGTTATGATTGTTAAGAAATTTTAGCGGAATTATACATTATTTCGAACTGAAAAGTACCAATATATATATATTTTTTTTTAATTTTTGCTAAACAATTATTAATCTCCCGTATATATTCACCGATATTATCGACAATTTTCCTGCAAATTTTCGATTCCCCATCGCCCCCCTATTGAAAATCCTCCTCCAATAAAGCCGAAATACAAACAATTTATCAAATTGTCTATTAGTTTTTGTCTACAGCCCGATAATAATATTATGACGGTACAGTAAAAATAAATAATAGATAAAATCCCAGACCGGTTTCGGTTTCCAGCCGAATGGGACTTGACCGAAATAAATAGATACTTGTGCGTAGGTATATATATATATATTTTTTTTTAGTAATTATAACAATAGAAAAAACGTATAACTTTATCCCTGTATTGGGAGGGGCTGGGGCGGGGCGGGGGCGGTCGATATTTTCCCTCGATCTTCGGATATATATATAGGGATGATTAGGGGTGGGGTCGATATTGTGATTTGAGATGGTGGGGGTGGGGGGCGGGTTTCTGTCAGGGCCAGACTATCTCCTCAATCCAGGGTACGAAATATGATACCCTCGTGTAGACGGCCGGCGTCGACGTGCCGCATCCCTTGCCGAACGATGTGACGCCGACAACGTTGTACATGCAGTAGGGGTCCCTGACGGGAGTCTGCAGCGGCCCGCCAGAATCGCCCTGCACAGACAGACACAGACAGAAATTAGTAGCTTTTATTAACCCCCTAGATTCAGTAGTCTCTGTTGAGTCTTCCGCCGGACGGGTTTCGGCCGCCCGCCAACCGCGGCCGCTTCGGTGGCGCCGCAGCTCCTGAAGACGCCATTAGGGCTGATTCGGCGCCCGAAAGACCGCCCCTTCGGGCCGATTTTAGGCCTAAAACCAGCCTTTTTCGGCCTATTTCGGACCTAAAACCGCCTTTTTGGGACGATTTTAGGCCTAAAACCAGCCTTTTTCGGCCTATTTCGGACCTAAAACCGCCTTTTTGGGCCGATTTTAGGCCTAAAACCAGCCTTTTTCGGCCTATTTCGGACCTAAAACCGCCTTTTTGGGCCGATTTTAGGCCTAAAACCAGCCTTTTTCGGCCGATTTCGGACCTAATAACCGCCTTTTTGGGCCGATTTTGGGTTTAAAACCGCCTTTTTGGGCCGATTTCGCATCTAAAAACCGCATTTTTGGGCCGATTTTGGGTCTAAAAACAGCCTTTTTGGGCCGATTTTGGTTCCAAAAACCGCCTTTTTTTGGCCAATTTTCTAATTACCGCCTTTTTGGGCCTGATTTTCCTAAAACCGCCTTTTTTGATTTTGGGCCTAAAACCGGCCTTTTTTTTACCTTTTTGGATTTTGACCTAAAACCGCCTTATTGGGCCCGATTTTGGGTCTAAAACCGCCTTTTTGGGCCAATTTTCTGTCTAAAACAGCCTTTTTGGGCCGATTTCGGACCTAAAAACCGCCTTATTGGGCCGATTTTGGTTCTAGAAACCGCCTTTTTTGGCCAATTTTCTAATTACCGCCTTTTTGGGCCGATTTCGGAC